>JAKUCM010002438.1:0-38751 GCA_023374145.1 Lepidium sativum | reverse complement strand
ACGACGTTGCATGATGTGAACATTGAGGATGAGATGAGAAGGAAAGCACAAGCTCAAAGAGAGGCTTATGATGACGATGAAGATGATCACCCAGGCGGTGCTCAGCGTGTGCAATGTGCCCAGCAGTAATCCACATGCGCATCTTAGTGATATCCAACATTTGCTTCTTCTTTCTCTTTTTTTCTCTTTCGTTGTATTATTTATGGGGCTTTAATAGACTTTGTCGATTCAGTGGGAAATTCCTCGTCCTAATTCAAATCCTTTTTTACCATTTTTTTTGGTTTAAGAATAAACTTTTAGTTTAGTGTCCTACGCAAGGAAAATTCTACCTTAATCATCAAATGTTCAAGTCGGGACTTTATGGTACTTCACTGATCGTAAAGCTCTAAAGGAGTTGGCGCAGGTAATTCAAATCCTATTCGAGGTTCAATAAATTTGTATTTCAGTCACAAGTAGAAGTTGTGTGGCTTTACACTCTTACTCCTCTTGGCTGTTATTACATTTAGAATAGTGTGAAATGGGCAAAAGACTAAATGAGGATGATGTACACATGTCACCACAATTTCAACCATTAAACGCATTTCAATTCACAAGCAAAAGCTATTATGTTGCAACATCCATTTTCTTCTGTAGATACCGGTATACATGAGTAATTGAGAATGAAGGGGGCTCGTACCTCGACTTTATGCAGAGTCGGGCCACAGCTAGTACTTTTTGAAGTTCTCTAGAGCTATAGTTGTTTCCTAAATCAGGATCAATCATCTTATCAATGGAGTTTGCAATGCATGAGTCTTGTACCCATTCGATCAGGTCTTTCCCTTGTCTGTCTGCTGATTGTCCTGTGATCAGCTCCAAAATCAATACTCCTAGTTGGAATATCACGTTTCCACATTCCTCATCCGCACATGATCCTACATGCCATTTTGAAAAGCGTGCATAAAGCCGAATAGCATTGATCTTAGAAACAAGGAAAGTTTAGTTTTACCTTCCGAGCAAGAATCATGGATTGCTTTAGGATGGCTTTTTGTGTGTCTGTTAACGCGAATATCTGAAATCTGTGAGAAGAAGATGTTAGTTATTGATAATTGGTTCGTCTGCACCCAATTTTGTATCTTTAAACTTACTTTTGGGGTGAAGTTTTCATCTAACATGATGTTACATGAGTTCACTGAAACATCATATACAGGTGCATCATTAGTGCTGAAGATTAACAAGTATTCCTGCGGTGAAAGAGTTGATCATAATCATCTTCTGCCTCCCTTTAATGGTAGAATCAGTCAGTGAAATAAGCGAGAACATTCATACAACTGTCCTTGATTTATAAAAGCAACTTACCAATGCAGCTGCAACTCCAATGGCTATCTGGATGCGACTCTTCCAGTTCAAAGGAGTCTTGAGCGGATCTATTAAGAAAGAGACAAAGATTCAGAAAATGATTTTGTTTGAATGATTATGCTTAAGGGTATTACCATTGAGGTATTCTTTTAAGCTTCCATTGTCAATGTTGTCAAACACTAGCAACCTGAACAAGAAGAAGTCAAAAACAAACAAACAAAAACATGTTTTCTAATATCTTTGTAAGTTTCAAGAACAAATGGAAACCTTTTGCGTCCAGTGGAAAACCCGGAAAGTGTGAGGACATGACGGTGGCGTAAGCGTCCTAAGAGTTGCACTTCCTCATAAAACCTTTCACGTCCAAGATCGAGAGACTTCAGTTCCTTGACCAAAGCTATCTCACCATCTTTGAATTTAGCCCTGTATGCAGACCCGTGATAGTTGCTGTAAATAACCTTACGGAAGCCTTCTGTTGCTTTTATTATTTCCTTGTGTCCAAATTCTCTGAAAAATTCTATTCTGCCTGTGATGATGGCGCAATTGAAGGTTGTATAAACATAACATACAACACAGACTACAAAAAGTTGAACTGGTAGCTCAATTGGAAAGCAAACAAGCCACCATTATAAGTCAAAATCAACTCGAAACCAAGCAAATTAAGCAGAATATAATCTTACTATATGGTTCATCAACCTTGATCCTTTAGAGTTAAGGAAAAACATGGTCTCATACAGAACTCAGTCCAAGTAATAGCCAAAATTATAAACTTTATAACAAAAAGCATACTTTTATATGAGATTAGAACAGAGCATTAGCAAAATATTGTTTCCAAAGTATAGACCAGAATCAACTCCAGTAAAACCTTTGAACAAACAAGGTATAATGTAGACCCTAGAACATACCAAACTATATGACTTCTATAAACCAGAACATCGATAAAATTGATTTGTGATATCAAAGTAAAACGAGCAAGAACTAAGAAAGTCAAAATCAAGTCCAGAATAGTGGAATCAGCTCGCACATCATTGAATTCGCATATTCCAGAAAATGGTGGAGGTTCTGACGAAATTGTGGCTTACCGGAACGAGAACGACGGAGCCACGCAAGAAGAAGAAACCGGATTTTGCGGCTCAAGTGAACACGATCACCCATGGAAATTCGTTTTCTCCAAAGCTTCACGAGCTCTCTCTCTCTATGTCTATCTACTTTTCTGATGAGCGGTGATTGCGGAAAATTGGATCTGATGCTTTCTTGGAAGTTTTAGAAAGTATCAGTTGTACGAAGCTGAAAGCCTGAGCTGTAAATCTCACGCCTTTTTTCTTTCTTTTTCCATTATTTTCTCAGTAAATTAATCAATAACGGTTTTCTATTAAAAAACAATTACAAGATTTTTTTGTTTACCCGTAATAGTTTTTTTTATTTTCAGTCAATTAGTCGGTTGACTTTTAAATCTTATTCATGGCAAGCAGGGTTCAATCCTTGATGTTTTTGAAAATTTATAAAGTAATTAATAGGGCACCTATTTTCAGCATTTCCCTATAATAATTAGAACCACTACATTTACTAATTTCATTCTATAATTTAAACAGCCAAATTCTAAAGAATATCACACTTCCTAACCTTTATATAATTTTGAATGATAGCAATAAATTGCTAAAACTAAGGGGATGATATGATCATAGAAAACAGCAAGGAAGCTAAGGAGAACTTGGAGTTAAGCAATGAAGATCACGAGAGAGTTTTAAAGATTCCAGTCGGTCCAATTACAAGATCACGAGCTAAACAAATCAATGAGAGCATTTGTGGATTTATTCAAGGCCTTTTGGACAAAGAACAACATAAGGAATCCATTGAACTTTATACTTGTCAAGTCCAAACTACTTTGAACCTTCTACAAGTCCAAGAGAAGTCCTAAATCAAGTCTTAAACTCCAGCCCATGAATAGTGACGAATTTGGAAGACTAAAAGATATTTTGGAGGCCAAAAGTTCAAGAGTACTTCTCATTCAACTCATAGTAAATTGTGATATTTACTTGTCATTTACTTAGTAGTATTTACTCTTCATATTTAAGACATTCAATAAGTTTAGAGGAATCTAGAAATTCCTTTATTTTCTTTATAAACTCATGTAATTCTCATTTGTGAGGATCCAACTTTTTATCAATAAATTTAAGAGTGATTCTCTTTTGTTCTTTGTGAAATTTTAGATCTTTCTTGGTATGTCATATCCAAGGGATCAAACTGGTTTATTAAGTGATTTTCATCACACTTGTGTGGCCATTCCTAGCCATTGGCATGAAGAGGCGAGTTGAAATAGCAACAATCTTTGGTTTAACATATTAAAGGTGGGGGCTACTCGAGTCAACATTCCGTGGTTCCAGCACATTGTTTAATTGAAGGCGAGTTGAAAAAACAACAATCTTAGGTTTGATATACCTAAGGTGGGGTTACTTAAGTTCTTTCAAGACCAAAGACTATCTTTACAACTTGGAGTGACGATTCCTTCGGGATTCCGTGTCATTTGGTATCAGAGCACACTTCCAAGTTAGTTGATATTTTCATTTTGTATTTATTCATCTTCTACCTTTCCAACTTCTATCTTTTCATCTTCTATCTTTTCATCTTCTATCTCTTCATCTTCTATTTTTTCATCTTCTATCTTTCCAACTTCTTCTTTTCATATTTTCTTATTAATTAATTTTTAAAGAAACAAAAATAAGCAAGAAAAAGAAATATCTAAAAAAAAAGAAAAAAACTTTTCATCTTCTATTATTTTTTTATTAAAAAAATCTTGTTCGTTGTTTGTTTGTGTACCAAGATCTATCTAATACTTGAGTTGCGTGATACTTGTTAAGTCATTGACCCATGGGGAAAGCAAATCAAAGAGTGTTTGATTAGTTCTATAAGAACATTTTGAGATTCAAAAATAGAGGAAAAATACGTAAGGTTGTGAGAACATTTGAGAGAAAAGCCAATAATTTGAGGGAAACACTTGTGTGTCAAACACTTGAGAGATTGTGAGACATTTTTCTATTAACAATTTTTTTTACAGGTTCTAAGTATGTCAAACGACAATAACGAACAATCCGGAGGGTGAGCAAATACAAGGAATTCCAAATCTCCAAATTCAAGCTTTGATGGGAGAGATGACCCCTTTGTTGAGAGTTGAGATATATGCAGTCAATGAACGTTTGGATCAAGTTCAAAATGAGAAAAACTTAGGCAACAACCTCAGCTGCCTAACGTACAAGGAGATCCAACACCGGCGGAAGTACAAAGAGGCGGTGTTGATTACTATGGTCGAGATGAACACTCATCTAACTCGAGTCGAAGGAAACCTAGACGAGCTTGGAAAAAAGAGGTCGGGCTGAAGATAATTTATGGGGACTTAAGCTGAAAATTCCATCATTTCAAGGAAAGAACGATTCAGATGCCTATCTCGGATGGGAGAAATAGATTGAACTCTTTTTTGATTGTCAAGACTATTCCGAGCTCAACAAGGTACAAGTTGCAGCCACTGAATTTTATGATTATCTATTAATTGGTGGGATCAAGTGGTGACAAGCAGGAGAAGAAATAGAGAAAAACCCATTGAGACTTAGGAATACATGAAAACCTTGATGAGACGACGGTTCGTTCCTAGTCACTATCACCGAGAGTTACATCAAAAACTTAGGAGATTGGTGCAAGGCAACCGAAGTGTGGAAGATTATTTTCAAAGAGATGGAAATACTTATGATAAGAGCCGATATATAAGAAGATCGTGAGACTACCATGGCCAGGTTTCTTAGCGGTTTGAATCGTGAGATTCAATACCGAGTAGAGATGCAAAACTATGTGGAATTGGAATATATGTTGCATAAGGCTATCTTGGTAGAGCATCAACTCAAGAGGAAGGGTAGCACACATCAAAATTATGGCACGAGTTCTATTACTCAACGTCCAAAGCCAAAGTTTGAATCCAAGCCGAATACTAGTCGACAAGAGGTCAAAGGTAAAGCTGAACCCTCTTCTACAAAAAAATCATGATGTGCAATGTTTTAAGTGTCATGGCAGGGGACATTATGCAAATGAATGCTCAAATAAGAAGGCCATAATACTTAGAGTCAATGGAGAGTACGAAACCGAGGAAGAAGTGGTTTCAGATTCGATGTCATCTCAAGATGAGCTGGAGTTACCTGCAACCAAAGATGATCTTTTGGTAGCTAAGAGGTATTTGAGTGTGCAAGGTAAACTAGAGGAGAACGTCAAGCGTGAGAATCTATTCCACACGCGATGTCTTGTTCTTGATAAGGTGTGTAGTCTTATAATTGATGCAGGGAGCTGTACGAATGTGGCGAGTACTATACTTGTGGAGAAACTGGAATTGACTACTCGAAAATATCCCAAGCTGTATAAGGTTCAATGGTTAAATGGGTTTGGAGTACTCAAAGTGTCAAAGCAAATTGTGGTTCCATTTAGCATTGAGAATTACAAGGACGAAGTGATGTGTGATATTGTGCCAATGGAGGTTGGGCATATTCTTCTTGGGAGATCGTGACATTTTGATCGGAAAGTTTTTCATGATGGTTTCACCAACAAGCATTCATTTGGTTATAAGGGGAAAACTGTTACGCTTGTTCCTATGACTCCTAATGAGATCTACCAAGATTATTTGCCTCTAAAGCAACGTGAGGAGAGAGCTATGAGTGACTCAAATACAAAACACCAAAAAGAGAGTGAGATTGAGAGAGAAACACTAAAAATAAGTGAGCTTAAAAGTAAAACACATAAAGAGAGAAAAGAGAAAAAACACCAAAAAAAATTTTGTGAGGTCAAGTGAGATAAAGAGAGCTTTGTTTCACATCAGCCTATATTTGTACTTATGTACAAAGAAGTCTTTATGAGTTCTACTAACCTTGACCCCAGTTTGCCTTGTGGTGTTTCTTCTTTGTTACGGGATTTTGGAGATGTATTTCCGGATGAGAACCCTAGTGGTCTACCTCCAATCCGAGGGATTGAGCATCAAATATACTTTGTTCCCGGAGCATCCATTCCAAACCGTCTAGCTTATAGAACCAATCCGGAAGAGACCAAGGAGTTGAAAACGCAAGGGAGTGAGCTGATGGAGAAATGATATATCCGTGAGAACATGAGTCCCTGTGCCGTGCCCGTTTTACTAGTTCCTAAGAAGGATGGAACTTGGCACACGTGTGTTGATTGTAGATCCATCAATAATATCACGGCAAAATATAAACACCCAATTCCTCGATTAGATGATATGTTAGATGAGTTGCATGGTTCTTGTGTCTTTTCTAAAATTGATCTTAAGAGTGAATATCACCAAATTCGAATGAAAGAGGGTGATGAATGGAAAACAGCTTTTAAAAGAAAACATGGTCTTTATGAGTGGTTAGTCATGCCTTTTGGATTAACTAATGCACCCAACACGTTCATGAGGTTAATGAACCATGTTTTGAGACATTTTATTGTTTTGTTTCTGGTTGTCTACTTTGATGATATTCTGGTTTTTAGCAAAAGTTTGGAAGAGAAAAATGAGCATTTAAAATTGGTTTAGGTGTACTAAGAAAGGAAAAGCTATATGCTAACTTGAAAAAGTGTACCTTTTGTTCGGATAACCTTTTGTTTCTAGGCTTTGTTGTAAGTGCACAAGGCATTCAAGTAGACGAGGAGAAAGTGAAAGCAATCCCAGAATGGCAAAGTCCTAAAACCGTAGGAGAAGTTCGAAGTTTCCATGGCCTTGCTGGATTCTATAGATGGTTTTTTCGTGATTTTAGCACTATTGCTACCCCACTTACTGAAGTGATCAAGAAATATGTTGGATTCAAATGGGGAGAAGCTCAAGAGAATGCGTTCCAACAACTTAAAGAGAAACTCACCAATGCACCACTTTTATCTTTGCCTAACTTTCTTAAAACATTTGAAATTGAATGTGATGCATCAGGTGTAGGCATCGAAGCTGTGCTTATGCAAGAGAAGAAGCCAATCGCTTACTTTAGTGAGAAGCTTGGAGGAACAACTCTAAACTATCCGACTTATGACAAGGAGCTGTATGCTTTGGTTAGAGCTTTGCAAACATGGCAACACTATCTTTGGCCAAAGGAGTTTGTGATTCATACGGATCATGAGTCTTTGAAACACTTGAAGGGTCAACAAAAACTAAACAAACGACATGCTCGTTGGATGGAGTTTATAAAAACGTTTCCTTATGTCATACGGTATAAGCAAGGAAAGGAAAACGTTGTGGCTGATGCTTTATCAAGAAGATATGCACTACTATCTACTCTTGATGCTAAGGCTCTTGGTTTTGAGCACATTAAAGAGTTATATGAAACTGACATTGACTTTCAGGAAGTGTTTAGGATTTGTGTGAAGCATGCATATGGAAAGTTCTATCTTCATGAAGGTTTTCTATTCTATGAAAATAAATTGTGCATTCCTAATTGTTCTTTGAGAGATCTTTTGGTTAAGGAATCACATGGAGGAGGCCGTATGGGACATTTTGGCGTCTCCAAGACCTTGGCTGTTCTAAAAGAACATTTCTATTGGCCGCATATGAAAAGAGATGTGGAACGAATTTGTGCGAGGTGTATTACTTGTAAGCAAGCTAAGTCTAAAGTCCAACCTCAAGGTATGTATCTCTCATTGCCTATTCCGAGTGAACCATGGAATGATATCTCAATGGACTTTGTCCTTGGGTTGCCTAGAACTAAGAGAGGTATGGATTCTATCTTTGTGGTAGTAGACCGATTTTCCAAGATGGCACATTTCATTCTTTGTCACAAATCTGATGATGCTACATTTGTTGCTGATTTGTTCTTTAAGGAAGTTGTGCGTTTACATGGCATGCCTAGGACGATTGTTTCAGATCGAGACGCTAAATTTCTTAGTTATTTTTGGAAAACTTTGTGGGCTAAATTAGGGACAAAGTTATTGTTTTCAACTACTTGTCATCCACAAACTGATGGACAAACTGAAGTAGTCAATAGGACTTCATCCACTTTGTTGCGTGCTATAATTAAAAAGTGAATATCAGAACTTGGGAAAATTGCTTGCCTCATGTTGAGTTTGCTTATAATCATTCCATCCACTCGGCTACTAACTTTTCCCCTTTTCAGATTGTGTATGGTTTTAATCCCTTAACTCCATTGGATTTATCACTTTTACCTTTCAATGAGCTTATGAACTTAGACAGGAAAAAGAAAGCTGAGATGGTCAAGAAGCTTCATGAAAAAACGAGGCTTAACATTGAGCAAAAGACTAAGCAATATCAAAAGCAAGCCAACAAAGGAAGGCGTGAGAAGATCTTTACACCCGGAGACTTAGTTTGGGTTCACATGAGGAAAGAACGATTTTCAGCTCAAATGAAGTCTAAGCTAATGTCAAGGGTCATTGGGCCATTTCGAGTCTTGGAAAAGATCAATGAAAATGCCTACAAGATAGACTTGCCAAGTGAGTACAAAATCAGTTCTAGCTTTAACATTTCTGATTTGATTCTTTTTGATGCAGATGAACCTGATTTGAGGTCAAATCTTTTTCAAGAGGAAGGGGATGATATGATCATGGAAAACAGCAAGGAAGCTAAGGAGAACTTTGAGCTAAGCAATGAAGATCACGAGAGAGATTTGGAGATTCCAGTCTGTCCAATTACAAGATCACAGACTAAACAAATCAAGGAGAGCATTTGTGGATTTATTCAAGGCCTTTTGGAAGACTAAAAGATATTTTGGAGGCCAAAAGTTCAAGAGTCCAAAAGTTCAAGTCATAGTAAATTGTGACTTTACTTGTCATTTACTTAGTAGTATTTACTCTTCATATTTAAGACTCTTACCACTTACCACATATAACCACACTCATACACGAGGCTAAAGCTTTACAGAGACAACCTAATAGAGATAAAGAGAACCAGAGACAAAGATGTCAAAAGAAAGCTGGCCGAAGAAGCAATATTACCTACTTAATCTTCTCACCCCAATATGATACATTGCAACACCAACTGGAAGAACAAAGTCTTCCACCACCAAACACTTGGCCTTATGAAGAGTACAATCGGGAACAAAACAGAGGCAACAAACACAATCCCAACTGGAAGAGCCAATAAAACAAATCCAGGGCCTACCTCGAGCAATGCCAAACTAAGAACTCTACATATCTAACACCAAGATGATTGGATAACACACTCAATCTAATTTTTTATCGGAAAATCCAGTAAAGAAAATCTGAGAATAGAAAAAATACAACGACACATACTTCCTCTCGAATCATGAGGATCATATCTTACACATCTCTTTGATGGTGTATTACAATCTTATCAATATATTTTTAATGTTTTTTGTTGACTTGTGTTGTTTCGTGAAAATTTTTCTTAGAAACCCGAATGGAAAAAATTATAGGAAGGGAAAAAAGTACAATAATGCAAACTCCCCATAGAATGATATATATTTCACTTTGCACAGCTTGTTAGGGTGTGTTTTTATCTTATAGATATAATCTTCTAACGTCCTTGTTGTTTTATGTTGCCTCATTAAAGAATTTCACTTGAAAAATCTGGTGGGAAAAATCATAGGAAGGAAAAAATAGTACAACAATGCAAACTCTCTACAGAATGATGAGGATTTCACTTTATACAACTTGTTGAACGCACATGTCAATTTTCTTTTTGTCAACAAATGGATCGACAAGGCCTGATTCATAGCCAAAACTCACACCCTAAAATCTTTTTTCTTTTCTTTTACTTGTATCAGGGAGAGATCAAACTCTAGTGCCTTGAAGATTTTAAAAATGACTAATACAACTGAGCCATTTTTCCTCGACATTCTAATGAACATATTATTTTAACTTTCTTTGTTGTCTTGTGTTACATGGTGAAAAACATTTTCTAGAAAACCAGCAAGGAAAAACCAAAAAATAAAAAAGATTACGACAACATAAACTCCCATTTTTCTTGCTATTTTGGGTATATTATACTTTTCAATTAAATTATTTTGTAAGCTACACAATGTTTAAATTCAATTCCCGTTATCATTCAAATATTGAATGCACGATACGTGAATTCACCAATGTTTTCTAATCTGACTCTTTAATGGAATAATCAGATAATTTATCTTTTACTTTGACTATATGAATTAGAAGTCTCACACATACTAGATTATAATACATAAATATGTGACCATCTGCAGTATGGTCAACAAATATCGCATTGAGTTGGACTTTGATGATTGTTTTATCAAATTTTGGATGACTATGGCTTTATCATCAATTTTCTAAGAGAACACATAACACATGAAATTTTAATATCATGGATTTTCACTTAATGACCATTTAACTTCTTTGGTAATGCATGAGTGTCTAAACGATCATGCCACAAGTGAAATCTTCATTACAAAATGATTTAAAAATCTATCAATTGCATCTACATATATATGATATACATCCGAAGGAACTGATTTATGATATTTTCTAATATTAATCTTTTACAAACAGTTCATTCTCATTGTAATTTTCATTCTCACTTGATCAAACTAAGTATGATATACATGATTGTGGTCTTGTTTGTTTGCTGGTCGTTGGCGACCGCGACCAGCGACCGCGACCAAAGCATGTTCGTTTTGTAGTCGCTGGTTCAGCGACTGGTCGCAGCGACCAGCGATTGCAATTTTTGATCGCTGTTTAAAACAGCGATTTGCGGCGACCAAAATTCAAAATTACTAATTTATCCTTATTTTTTAGTAAATTCACAAAAAACCTAGCGATCAGTCGCTGGTCGCGCGACCACTAAACGAACAATACAACGACTGATCGCAGCAACTGTCAAATGAACAAAAAATAAAATTTTTGGTCGCAGTCGCTGGTCGCTGGTCGCGGTCGCAATCGCCAGCGACCAGCAAACGAACAAGGCCTGTGTATGTTTTGGAGTCTTGACATTATTTATTGAAAATTTTGATCTGTTAGATCACATATAATTATATAAAAATATTTACTTAAATGATTATATCACATGCGTTTGAATTGTATTAATCTATAAAATAATCATTTTATTTAATAAAAATTGGTTTTAAGTGAATTTTATATACATTAGAACTAATAAATATATTTAACAATTTGTATATAAGTGAATTCTCCTATTTTTAATCTTAATATACAATTATTATGGATTACCTTGTATTTTTATCAACCAAAAAGATCTTTATATATATAGAACAATCAGAAGATTACATACAACAAACATTTCATCAAAACAAACAAGACAAGAGAAGAAACAAAAACAATAAATGGCTAAATCAGTAAATAGTGTTGGATACGTCGTTTTTTTAATAATCTTTTCGTTCATAATGGCAGATAATATATATTATATCTTAATATATGAATTTCACAATAGCTTCATTTAGTGTGAAGTTAGTGTTTGGTTATATGTTAACGTTTATCCGTGTATCTTAGTCAATAATTTATTGAACATCTTAAACAAGAATAAAAAGTCTTCAAATTTTAAACTAGAAATACTATCGACAGTTTTATATACCGTAAACTTTTACACTTCATTACATATTTCTCAATCAAAAATGATTTATATATATATATATATATATAATAAATATGGACCAGTGCGATGTACAAGTTTTATGAAAACTGATATATTTAGATAATATTTAAGAATAATGTTGATTACTAATTTTTGAAACCCAACTTTATATAAAAGATTTTGCAAAATTTTAAATCATTAAATATGAAATAACATGTTGAAAACCCCCACTAATTATTAACTTTTAAAATAGGACACTGCAATATTTTAAACCCCACTTAAGTTTATATAATAGGACACTGCAATATTTTTGAATTGTTTAATTTAACATGTGGAAAACCCCCACTAATTATTAACTTTTAAAACTCAACTTTATATAATAGAATCGTTTGATTTAACATGTGGACTCGCTAATTCTAACTTTTAAAACTCAACTTTATATAATAGAATATGATACACTAAAATTTTGAATCGTTTGATTTAACATGTAGAAAAATTCCGCTGATTACTAACTTTAGAAACTCAACTTTGCATAATAGAATAGTATTTCAAAATCATGTTGATTACTAATTTTTGAAACCCAATTTTATATAATAGGATATAATAAAATACTAAAAAAATTTGAATCGTTGAATTTGACATGTGGAAGAATGCAGTTGATTATTAACTTTTAAACCCAACTATAAACCCAATTATGTTGATTACCAATTTTTGAAACTCAACTTTATATAATAAGATACAAAAAAATGAATCGTTAAATTTTTCATGCGGAAGAATCTCGTTGATTATTAAGAGATTAAAAGCGATTTATAATTTGTTTTTCTTATTTCATTGTTAGAATTTTTATATAAGAATATACATACATAAAAAATTTCACATTATAAATTCCATCAATTATATTCTATTACAAAATTTTTGGTTAAAAGTATATAAAAAAATTATATGAAAATTCGCTTTTTAATTTAATTTAAAATACAATATTATTTAATTTTATACTTTGAATAAAATAAATATTTATGAATATTTTTATTTTAAATTATAAATAAAAATAATGATTTACATTCCGTTGTATATTAGGATCATGGCTAGAGATAGATATTTTGTGATAAAGACAAATATTTTTAAAAAATCTATTTTAAAGTATATCTTTTGTTGTTTTTGTATATAAATACAGAAAATTTTGATTGTTCGATCTGACATGTGAAACAATCATTTTAATGAATAACTTCGAAAAATTATATTTAATATAATAAGATATATATTTAGTCATCAACCAATGTAAACTTTCGTAGTAATTTGTTTTTCATATTTTTATCATAATGATGATTTTTTTTTACTGTCAGGAGCATCAAACACAAATGGTGCACCATGTACGCCGGTATAAGTCACGACAGGGTCAAGAGCATTGTGTAACAGCCCAAATGGTCGTGAATTGTGAAAAGACGCTTGTGGTGACAAACCTCATATTAAATCCTTTTGTAGTAGGTTGAATCTTAGTGAACCTGCAAGATGCTTCCGTCAAAAGAAAGAAGGTTGCTAAAGAATTTTAGTCTATATTATTGTTTTTATTTATTTATATGTTTTCTTTTTAAATATATATTACAAAATTCTCCGGAGAGAAGATAATATCTTCAGGTTTTTTTCCGTTAAAACTTTTTTCTGATGAGGAAAAATGCATTTCGGAAAGAAAAAAATTACGAAAATTTTTGGCAAAAAAATTTGTTTTTCCAAAAGTAAACTAGAGTAAAATCAAAATTTTAACTGATTAAAATTTTGGCAAAAAGATTTTGATAGGATCCATTTTTGCAAATGAGTATGTACGGAAAGTTATTCTTTACATAATTCATTTTTATCAAGACCTAACCGAGGTGTTATTGGTCGGCTGTCTTCTTTGATTTCACCATTTTGGCTCTCCCCATTTGAGGTGAAGTCAAAGAACACAGCCGACCAATATAGCTAATTGAAGGGAAATCAAGACAAAGAAAAAAATAAAACATTTGAAAGCCCTATTCTAACCTGAGACTTATAAGAGACAAGGAACATGTAGGTCTGGAGACATGTTGATAAATGGGGGAAGCTAAATTAACTAACACAAACTCTTAGTCTCTAAGAGAATCTTGATTTATATGGTCAAATCTTGATTAAAACATCATCAAGATTCATTATTCGTTCTGGTTTCCTTCTTGCCGGTATAGTAGCTAGATTAATAAAGTTCATTTCTTCGCCAGAGAAGTCTTCATCATCAGTTTGGGGTTCGTTTAGTATATATTGGTTTCAATCGTTGGCTTCAGGTAGCATGTGTGAGGTTTCTAAATAGTCTAGTCTAATGTTTTTGTGGTTTCCACCGACTTATGTATTATATTTTTGTAAACTACTCTAGTTTAATTATAAGTATGACGGAAAAAGTATCCATATTTGTTATAATGTAATAGATTTTTTTATTTCTTTATATAATAAGGATAGAAATGATTATGTAGCAACAAGTTAATCAGAGTTATATACATGAACCACATATACAATATACTTTGCGTGAATAACATGTTATATAAGAAAATACATAGTTTTTTTATATGAATATGAATGTCATTAAAATAAAAACTTAACAGTACAATTAATTGAAGGGGGTTTCAGCTAATTGAAGGGGGTTTCAAGACAAAGAAAAAAAATAAAACATTTGAAAGCTCCTATTTTAACCTAAGACTTATAAGAGACAAGAGACATGTAGGTTTGGAGACACGTTGATAAATGGGGAAAGTTAAATTATTTAACAAAATCTCTTAGTCTCTAAGAGAATAATAATATACGGTCAAATCTTGATTAAAACATCAAACAAACGTTAAAGCAATAGATTTTGAGAATCCTTTCTCAAAGCTAAATACCTCTTAATCAATAAACTCAAATCTGAAATCAAAAGTGACTTACAAAAAATCTAAAAGTAATGTGAACCTCCTTGAATCGAATTTGAGATGTTGAGGACTTGAATGAGGTATGATGGATAATTGGATGAAAAGACGATATATAGGAAAAAAGTTGTTGTAGCACTAACGAGCCTTTGGATATGACACACCTTAGGACTCAAAGAAATTTAGATTTGACACACTGAACTTCGAGTTTTCAATTGGATATTACACACCAAAAGAAGATTAAAGGAGAAAAACCCTTATGAAATTGAAAGATAGAAATTGGTAGGTTTGTTACAAAGGAAGCAAAAGACTTAAATAGAATAACAGAGGCCACAAATATGAGTCTAGGGTTTTAGTAAGTTAGACCGAAAATAGACTAACTAATGGGCCTCTTGTTTGTGTAGCCCAAATGCCTTAACAAAAACCTTATGAAAAATCCATTGGGACAAAACTCACTAAGGGAAAAATAGTGCAGTTTGGACTACACACTCATAAGGTAGTCTTCTTGAATACTCATGGCAAACATCAAAGTATGTTATTCTTGAGGTACATCGTGAGTCCGGATGTGAGAAAGTAATCCTCCTATGGCTTGGTTGAATAACTTCATTTTGGCTCGAGTCATTGGACCAGTTGGGACCGTCAACACTTCATCAGCTACAACTTCTTCCATGTCCGAACCTTCACTTGAGCTTAAGTTGTTGATGTCCTTAGCTTGAGGAAAGTCTTGGCTATCCATGATCACATCAAAAAGAACCTATTTATAATGAAATAGAAGATTCGACCTAATCCTAAAAGATGTTGGATTAATGATGTAATTATCTAAAACAAAAAAAAATCAAATATAAAATAAGAATGAGATGGATTTTCATCCCTTGTGCTCAAAGATAGGACGATTGGTGTATCCATCATGGTGTTACTCGTCGATCTGATTGCCATGGCCTTCCCAAAAGTATGTGACTTCCTTCTATTGGTAGTATATCACATAGGATCTCATCCTCATATTTGCCAATCGATAAAGGAACCAAAACCTGATCAGTTACACCTAGCTCTCCACTTTTGTTCAGCCATTGCAGCTTAGAAGGATGAGGCTGCTTTGTAGCAGTCATGCCAAGCTTCTTTACCATGAATGATCAGGTTGCAGACCTTTCCTTGAACCAAACATCTGGTGTGGAATAGGTTTTGTTGTTGCTCTTCTTCCTCTGGTTTATATTGTACACTTAAAGCTCTTCTTGCTACTAGGAGATTCCCAATGACAAGTAACTTTACCTCTTCCTCCGATTATGTCAAAACTGGTGGTTCATCTTCTGATTCAACTTCTACACTTGCTCTTATAACCATTACTCTCTTGTTTGGACATGCATTAGCATAATATCTCATTCATTGGCACTTGAAACACTTGACATCTCGTGCTCTGGTTGGTGGTCGTGCTTGTCTGTTTTATCGATAGAGGTGTTGAAGAACTTGGTTTCTCACTTCCCTTTGTCACATTGGATGTGTTGTACTCTTCAGAGTGGTAGGTTTATCTTCTCTTTTCTAGTTAATCTTTGCATGCCCAATGCTTCCAAAACTGGTTATGCTAGATCCCTTCCTCTTGAGCTGTCGTTCAATCAATGATGCCTTATGAAGCATCTGCTCAAGACTCTCGTAGTGTTCCATCTCCATTATGTCTTGAATATTTTGGCTGAGCCCACCTAAAAATCTAGCCATGGTGGCTTTTCTATCCTCACACATATTTGCTCGAATCATCATAGTCTCCATCTTCTGAAAGTACTCTTCAACCGATATGCTTCCTTGGCTTAATCGCTTAAGCTTACGATGGAGTTCGCTATGGTAATGACTAGGAAAAAAATGCCTCCTCATTAACGGTTTCATTCTTTCCCAAGTGTTAATGGGCTCCTCTCCATTACACCGTCTGGAAGTTACAATCTGATCCCACCAACTAAGTGCATAGTCACTAAATTTGGTGGCAGCCACTCTCACCTTGTTGGCTTCAGAATGTGTTTGACAATCAAACACAAGTTCTATCTTCTTCTCCCAGTCTAGATAAGCATCAGGATCATTCTTTCCATAGAATGTTGGTATTCGAAGTTTAATCCCTTACAGTTGATCATATGTTTGTTGCATAGTCCCTCTTTAGCGTCTACCACTTCTCTGGCTGTTTTCACTTGAGTCACGTCTTGTACTATAGTATTATGCAGCTAATGGGTCTTGTCTTGATCCAAAATTCTCAGTATGATGTCTGGGTCAATTTGATGGTCTTCTTTCTATGTTAGAACCTCGTTCTGAAGAAGATATGATCTCTTGTTTGAAAGCTTCGAACCTAGCATTCATTAATCGCTTCATGTTTGCTGTCAAGGCCTCTACAAGAAGTTTGTTGTTGGCTGAGTTGTTGGTTTCTGCCTCCTCCTCACCCATCTTTCCTGAGAACACAACACAAAACAACAGTAATAACTAATTCTAAAGAGAAAATGAATTTCAAGGGAAAAGGAAATTGGAACAAAAAAGGAAAACTTTAAAAAAGGGAAGTTCGATTATCAGATTCTAGGGTTTTCTTGTTTTAATTTTCTACAAGTTACAGTAGCCGAAATTAACCTAGCCACACTAATACTAATCGAAACTAGAAACTTATTAAACCTAATTAAGGAGCGAACTACTAATTGATGCAAAGCACCAAATAAACGATGACGAAGATAAATGATTTACGCACACAGAAAAATAATTTAAAGGACAGAGATTGAAAACTCAACTTTCAAGTTCTTACTCTAATACCATTTAATGTGAACCTCCTTGGATCGAACTTGAGATGTTGAGGACTCGAATGAGATAGGATGGATAATTGAATGAAAACACGATAGATATGACAAAGTTGATGCATCATTAACGAGCATTTGGATATGACGCACCTTAGGACTCAAAGAAATTCAGATTTGACACACTGAGCTTTGAGTTTTCAAGTGGATATTACACACCAAAAGAATATCAAAGGAGAAACCCTTATGAAATTGAAAGATCGAAATTGGTTGGTTTGTTACAAAGGAAGCAAAAGACTTAAATAGAATAATTGAGGCCACTAAACTGAGTCTATGGATTTAGTTATTTGGGCTGAAAATAAACTAACTAATAGGCCTCTTGTTTGTGTAGACCAAATTCCTCATTAAAAACTTTATGAAAAAACCCATTGGGACAAAAGTCACTAAGGGAAAAAGAGTGCAGTTTGGACTACACACTCATAAGCTAGTCTTCTTGAATTCTCATGGCAAGCATCAAGGTATGTTGTTCTTGAGTTACATCGTGAGTTTGGATGTGATAAAGTAATCCTCCAATGACTTGGTTGAATAACTTCATTCTGGCTCGAGGCATTGGACCAGTTGGGACCGTCAACACTTCATCAGCTACAACTTCCTCCATGTCCGAACCTTCACTTGAGATTAAGTTGTTGATGTCTTTACCTTGAGGAAAGTCTTGGCTATCCATGATCACATCAAAAAGAACCTATTTATAACGAAATAGAAGATTCGACCTAATCCTAAAAGATGTTGGATTAATGATGTAATTATCTAAAACAAAAAAATCAAATATGTTACTCGAAAGACAAGTAAAATTAATGAAAGGTGTACGCCAAAACCTTTTTCTGACGAAGAAAAAAGTTTTTTCGAAAAAAAAATATTTATAGAAAACTTTGGCCGAAAATTTGTTTTTCCGGAAAATAAACTAAATTAAAATTGGAATTTCAACAAAGTGACGTTTTGGCAAAAAGAATTTGACATAACCCATCTAGCAGTTTTAAATACAAAGGTCTAAATGGGTTTAAGATTATACAACATACCAATTTATTAAATGAGCTTATAAACTCATATTAGCATCCCTATTTGTTGATGTTTCGTTAACTCACTCTCTTTCCTCAAAAACTTTTCTTTGAAATTAAAACTTAGTTCAACGTCAGTATTCAATCTTTGGGTCTGGTGACCGGCAAATAGTGGCTCCAACAGCACCAACACCGGCCAGTCCTTTTGGTGTCTCCACCGCAGATCTGGTGTCATAGGTGAAGATGTGTGAGGATTTGTGACTGGTTTTGCGTATGGTCTTGAGTGGCTCCGATTAAGTTTCTCCGACGAGATCTTGCTGTTTCGCCTCCTTCCGGTGATTTTAAGTCCTTAGCTTCTCTAATTTTCCTTTGATTCCCTTAGTATTTTGTAGTAAGGTTTTTGTGTATTGTTGTAGTCTTCATATTTAGCGTCGATTTGATTATTAGACTTGATTGTGGCTTGATTCATGGTTTGTGCTGCCCTTTGATGCTTGATTTTTCTTCTTCTTCGGTTTGATTGGTTATTACTCATTTGAGCTTGGCTGTCCCGAGTTGAGGTTTGGATGGCTCCTTGTTTGTTCGTCAAGACCTAATCGAGGTTTGGTTTTCTATCAACTTTATAGAGGTGTTACTGGTCGAATGTGTTCTCCAACTTCACCATCTTGGAAGAAGTGTATTTCGTTTCCTCTATCCTTGCCTGCCATTAAGTTTATCATGGTCTTGCCTTAAGCTTTGCTCAGTTTCTTTATGTGGTTTCGTGCAATTTGGCTCTCGTTTCCTTCATGCTTCATATAATAGCTGGATCTTTATTTGTGAGGTTCATTTCTATGCCAGAGAAGTATTTGTCATCAGTTTGGGTTTTATTTAGTCTATGTTGGTTTCAATTGTTGGTTTCAATTGTTGGCTTCAATTAGCATGTGTGAGGTTTTGTCTAATGCTTTTGGGGTTTTTGTTTAGCTTTCCTTGTTTAGACTTAGTTTTCGGGGAATTTCGATTTCCACCAACTTATGTATGCCATCCTTGTAAGCCACCATGTTTTATTATAACTATGACGAAAAAAGCATTCCTGTTTGTTATAATGCAATATAATTTTTCATTTTTTAATAATAAGGACAAATAATTATGTAGCAACGAGTTAATCAGAGCTATATACATCAACCACATGTACAATATACATTGCAAGAATAACATGTTATACAAGAAAACACTTAATCTTTTTCTGAAAGAATAACTAGAATAGTCAAATATAATGTGTTAATTACTTGAATAATCATTTGGCAACTATGAATAGTAAAAAAAGATGAAATTACTTGTATTTCTTAAAAGCATAAGTTTATTACCAAAATGCCATTTAGATTTAAATTTATTTTCATTTTTTTTGTTTACAAAAAAAATTGAAAATTCAAAACATTTAACAAATTCAAAAGAAAATTCAAAAACTTCTTATATCACAAAAATCAATTTGGCTCTCACGAACTCTAACTTCTCTTCTCCTTCAATTTCTTTGTCATTCTCTTCTTCTTCTCTTCCATTTTTTCGTCATGAACCTTAACTTCTTGTCATGAACCATAACTGCAACAACGACCTGCATATCCTCATCTAAAAAAGTAAGCTCAAAATTTTTGTTTTTTTGTGAACGGACGAGGTCATTAACTTTTGAAGATATATGCTTGAAACTAGAGATATTTATTCATTGACGTGGGGTTTGCAAGAGTCTGGGTTTAGATTTCTGAAAAAAAGTTTTGGTTTTTGCAAGATTTTGGGTTAGCAAATATGAAATATGGGTTCGCGGCTAAAGTAAATACACTGAAATTGGATTGTTTGTAGGGTTTGTAGATAGTTTGGTTGTGTTGTGTAGGTTTAAAAGTCATTGGTTGTGTAGGTTTTGAAGGGGGATGAAATACACGTTATGTAGGTTTGTCATGAACATTTTAGAGTCTGTAAGTTTTGTGTTCGGTTATGTAGGTTTTATGTTCAGTTATGTAGGTTTTTAAATAAGTTATGTAGGTTTTTAAATAAGTTATGTAGGTTTGAAAACTCATTTTCTTAACATTTTGATGCCTTGTTTTCCTCACAGTGATGGCGCAGAAGGAATATCCAAAGAGACTATTCATTGTTGACAAAAGTTCTGAGAGTAAAAAGAGATTCAATCATTACTGTAAAATCTTGGAGTTTAAGCAAATGCGTCTAGCTATTGGTGAAGATGTCTTCATCGGTATACATGACAATTTCTTAGTTGGAGTTGTGCTAAAATTGACAGAGAGGAAGTATACATGGGGCAGTAAAGCAGTCGATTGGTTGCTTTGTAATCAACTTAATGTTAAAAGAATCAGTGAGATGTGGGTATTGGTTGGTACCCGCGCAATGAGGTTCTCCTTTTATAAATTTGAAGATATATCTGGTATGCCATGTGGTGTGGTCGTAGAAGGAGTGGATGTGGAGGCATCTCATGATGAGTTATGGGCTTAGTTATGCACAAATATTTTGAAAGTCCAAACTACTACAAATTGATAGCAATGTTGCATAGATGCATGCATGTGGTGTATTTATTGTTCTGTAGGTTTATGCATATATGTTATGTAGGTTTGTGCTTATATGTTACGTAGGTTTGTGCATATCTTTGATGAAGGTTTATGCATATGTGATGTTGGTTTGTGCATATCTATGATGTAGGTTTGTGCATAAATGTGATGTAGGTTTGTGCATAACTGTGATGGAGGTTTGTTTCATGTTATATAGGTTTGTTTCACGTTATGTATGTTTGTTTTATATTATGTAAGTTTGTTTCACGTTATGTAGGTTTGTTTCACGTTATAAAGGTTTGTTTTGAAAATGTTGGTCACTTATTTTCAGGAACTAGAAGTTCGAGAAAAAATAAAATTTTAGGCCACATTTCCGTTTTACATGTTGGTATATTGGATCTGCATTGAGGAAGCCGGATCCCACTTAGAGCTGCTAAGAGGGTGCTTAATGTGGAGGTTTTTTAAAGGTATTCATGGGGTTGGAATGCCTTCCAATCCTTAATAAAATCCATCAAATGAGCCTCATATAGTGGGCTGACTTACACCTTACATGGTTGTGTCCATGTGTTATTGATATGGGCATTAAAGTACATTGAATGCTTTATGAAGCTTTACGGTTCTCAGATAGAAGGTGAGGACATACCGGTGCTCCGTTGGGAGACATGCAAGTTTAAAGGAAGTTTGGATGTGATCATAAAGGATGAGATGCAAAACTCAGAAGACAGAAAGGTATGTGGTTTTATAAGATGTAGGTTTTGAACATATTATGTAGGTTTAAAAATATTGTTTGTACGTTTCCATATAATTCGAAATGAAACATTTTTTGCAGATCCGTGTTGTTAAACACATGATACACAAGCCGACAGAAGAAATTAATCCTTTCTGGGAGGAGAGAGGAGTGTGGATCATCCATTCCACAATATGATTTAAATATACTTGGATAGGCATTGGGTGAGAGCTTTTGAGACACCGAACATTTCAAAGAAGAGGAAGTTGAAGAAGGTGGTCAGTGAGAGCAAAAAAAAAAATCAAGGAAGGTAACATATTCTCGGTAGTAGTTTCAAATATGTTCCTTATGTAGGTTTTGTAATGTTATTGATGTAGGTTGAGTAATGAAGCTATGTAGGTTTGTTATAGGACATGTAGGTTTGTGGGAAGTTATATTGTACATTTCTGATATTGTATTATCTCTTTGTATATGGAGTGGTTATAGCAGAAGCGCATGTTCCACCTCAGAAAAAAAAGCCACCACCAAACAATGAAAAAGGAGAATAAGTTAAAGGAGGCTGAGAGGACGAAAACCATGGACATCTCCTTGATGTCCTTTGTGAAGTAGAAGATTAGGAGTTGTTGGCCATAAAGTTGCTATTGGAGGGATTGATGTCAAAGTTTGAGGGGACTGAGAAGTAGAATGATGAAAAATTTGTAAGCTGGAAAAGCGAGATGGTGGGGTTGAACAATAAGTTTTCGGAGATGGAAACCAAAATGTGCAGTCTTGAGAGTCCCCTCCCTTTGACTAGGGGATCGAACAGGGTAGCGAGAGTTGTGCCACGGGGTAGGTGGAGAAGAGGGCTCACCACTTAAAGACGGTGATGGCCACGAGATGGAGGAGGAGGTTGGCAAAGAAAATGACAAATATCGGGTACATATTTCTCTTTTTTAAGGGAACGTAACCCGGATATTTAATGTTAAATGTTTTGTATATTTTATCTTCTATGGTGTAGTTTTATTGATTATGGTGTAGGTTTTACTAGTAAAACAGTCTGAAGTTGTCATGTTTGTTGTATACTATTATGTAGATTTTCTGTAATGTGTTATATACGTTTTGTGAAGAGTTTGTAGGCTTAATAAAATTGCAGAAGGTGGTTACCAAAGAAACTTTGGACATAGAGAGTCCAATGACTAAGGTTGTGCGATATAGTAGAGAAGAACAAACATGCATAGATATAATTCGCTACAAAAGTCCTCTAGATGATCAAATCATTGATATGACTTTACCTAATAATGGTGATGGGTTAAGGACTAAAAAAGGTTCGAGGAGGAACAATCAACAAAGGCCTCCGGCAACCAAAGGGCTTTGGCTATAATGCATGTTCAACGAGAGAGCAGAAAAATCAAGTTGGTTGCTTCTCAGGTTATAGAACTATATGTTTAGTAGGTTTACTACTATTATGTAAGCTTTACTACTATTATGATTCTTTTTTCTTTACCTACAGATTTCTCCCTTCAAAAGATGTTCAATTGTGAGTTGTACTGTGCAAGGATTTAATCACTCAATCACTATATATGATATGTTTGGTGATTATGAGGTGAACCAACTGACAAGACTTGTTGAATACGTTACAAGCGATTTGTAAGTCACATAAATAATTATTCGCTTATGTTGTTATGTAACATGTAAGTTTTCTTAGGTATGATGACAATCCACGAAAAAGTTATGATTTCTACTTTCGGCTGAAGACATGTAAGGAATAGTGGCTAACACCTGATACTCGATTTGGATGGTTGACTACGCAAGTACGTTTTGTTATGTCATGTAGGTTTTGTGTTCTGTTATTTAGGTTTGTATTCAGTTACGTAGGTTTATATTTTATTATGTAAGTTTTGTGTATTACATTTAGGTTTGTGTTCTGTTATGTAGGTTTTGTGTATTACATATAGGTTTGTGTTCTGTTATGTAGATTTTGTGTTCTGTTATGTAGATTTTGTGTATTATATGTAGGTTTCTTTTTCGGTTATGTAGGTTTTGTGAGCTTAAAAGTTTTTTTCCCCTTTTGCAGCACATGTCTGCTATTATGATGATGTTGCATAGAAGACATTACCAGGCAGTTACATAATTTAGAAGTCATCGGATCGCTTTTGTTGATCCGGAGTTTTCAACAATGCGGGCACTTCCGAATACACAAACGACTTCCTTCGCAACAAGGGGAAGAATTATAGATCTGAGGCAGGGTATGTTGACTTTTACCAAGGGAATGATGGTATGTATGCTACTGGAAAGAAATGGGTTTCAGAGGTGGATTGAGTGTACATTGTGCATAACGTTGGGGGAGCTCATTGGGTATCATTGGAGGTGGATTTGTTAATGTGTAAGATTAGAATCTTTAATTCCTACATGTCTGTAATGTCGGACCGTATGGTTTTGGGGCAATACAAAGTCTTCGCAAAGATGATCCCACTCTTGGTTAAACAAATGGCAAAGATGGAACAAAAAGATAGGCTTACCGGTACAACGTACAAGATGACAAGGATGAAAAGAGCTCCACAACAAAGTAGCAGTGGGGATTGTGGGATTTTTGTGTAGGTTTTTAATACCTCGAGGTTTGTATGCATGAAGGTTTTCATCAGATTGATGTAGGTTTAATGTATAATTTTATAAGCTTTAATCCTACCTTCATAGGATTAAGAATATTTCTTTTGTAACTTTTTCTAACTTGTACGTAGACATAAAAACATACGATGTAGGTTTGAAAATACGAAATGTAGGTTCACAAATACACAATGTAGACATAACATGATACGTAAGTATCTAAGCAAACGTCCAAAACAATACATATCAAACCAACATAACAGTACATTACAAACCTACATAATAGTAGTAAAACCTACATAACAGTACATAAAAACCTACATAACAATATGTGAAAAACCTACATAATAATACAAAATAGACCTACATACCAGTATGTAAAAACCTACATAACAATACATTACAGACGTACATGAGAGTACATGAAAAACCTACATAACACTACGTAAACACCTTCATTACAGTACGTGAAAACCTACATAACAATACAAAACAAACCTACATAATAGTACATTACAAACCTACATATCACTAGTAAAACCTACATAATTTAACTTTTTATGGCACACAATGTAAACAACAGGTCATGTATGCAATGGGCAAGTACGCGTATATGGCCGACTTGAAAACACTTTGTACAAGTGTATTTCTTCCTTGGTCGTTTAGACTCAACTACAACTTCTAGAATGCCCTTTATTCTTGATTTTTTTGGTATGCCTGCTTTTTTCTAATCGATAGAGGCTTATAAATCTTGTTAGTCACCTCCTCGGGAACAGGAATAGCAACATCTCGAGGCTTAATACACTTTGCGTATACATCGTACAAATTTGTTATGTGGTAATACCAATGAGTATAAGAGACAATTTGAAGACTAAACACTTTTGGCGAAAAATAAGGAATGGACACAAGGAATTTTGTCTACATCGTACCTCTTGCATGAATATTTTCTCTCTGTCAAATTGACCACATTAGATGAGATGTGGATTGTCACATGTGCCTGATGTTCATTTATTTGTTGTACCGCATACAGTTTGGCTTCCTCAACTCTTCCCTACAAAAAAGGGAAAACAAATGACATAAAACCACAACGCCAATAATTAAACCTATATTGATAATACATAAACCTGCATAGGTAATACATAAATCTACAAGATAATACTTAAACCTACCTTGATAATACATAAACCTACATAGGGTAATACATAAACATATATAAGTAATATACCTTTAACACTTTCTCAACACAAGAAGTGAGAGTTGTTTTCATTAAACTTGTTTTTTTCCTCCTATCTTCGAACCACCGTGTTAACATGGACCTTATTGCATCAATTACTTTCACAATTGGAAAACTCCTTGCTTCACTCAAGGCATGATTGATTGATTCAACTATGTTCATTGTGGTGATGTTGTACCTATTACGAGGGAAATGTATACGACTCCACAGCTAAACATCAACACTAAGGTAAGTAAGCATGAAGGGGAGGATTGAGTCCTTGAATCTTTGTAAATAGGTCATTAAAATCTTGTGACCTATACGCAGTTGCCGATCTTTTAAATAGCTTGAAAGACTTACCCCCTGAACTTCAACAAGATGTTCTTGCCCAAGATTCATCATTGTTCGGTGTCAACTACCCCGACCGATATTAGAAATATATTGAAATTTTGATCTTGCATTATGGCGGTAAGTAGAGTACCATGAAGAAAAATTTGAATTTGTTGTCTTGATCAACGTCAAACTTTATAAGTGTGCCGGGATTCGCTCTTCTAATCATGAATAAATACGTGGGAAGTTATTCATAACTGCTATCTGAAGACCCTCTAACCACATGTCGTGCTTCCTTTAGGATGTGGTGTGCCTTCCAATATTTCATCTACACCATGAATAAAGCATTAAACCTACATCAAAGATGACAAAGTTACATCAAATAAAATAGACCTACATCAAAGATAACAAACCTACACCAAACAAAATAGGGCCTACATTAAAGACAACAAGCCTACAACAAAGACAACAAACCTACAACAATGACAACAAACCTACATCAAAGACGAGAAACCTATATCAAAAAAATAAAGCTACATCATAAACAACAAACCTACATCAAAGACAATAAACCTATAAAGGTACTAACAAACCTACAATACAAACAACAAACCTACATAACTTCAACAAATAAACCTACAAAATACTGCCACACAACCTATATTTGACCACTGACCTTAACTTTATAGTGTTTATTTAGACACTCGAAGACATGAAGGGGCAGAACAAACAAACTTACAACACCAACGAAATCAACATAAAGGAAAGTTTGAATATATGGACTAGCTTATCTTGGCACAACATGACCGCTCTGTCATGGAACAAGTGCATTGTCCCACATAATTTTTAATGTAAAAACCACGAGCTGATGTCAATTGATGTTCCTCTAAGATATTATTGCCATCCAGGCACCCAAAACTTCACGCGCAAAAATAATCATGTTGATGCTATAATGTCAAAATCAAAAACGACGGGTTACAACAACAATCTTCAACCTTGTCTCCAACTCCTTCTTTATTGGATAACATTGTCGAATGACTAAGTCTTATCACTCAATACTAAAACACACAAACTCATCACTAGAAAAAAAACTCCCTTTGCTTAGAGGAACTGCTAAGGTTCACTCCACTATATGAGTGTACTCTTCATCTCAAGAGTTGAAACCATCAAGATCGTCATAGGTAGTCAAACCTGCTCATTACGTCTTCATCCTCTTCATCATCTTCATCCGATTGTAGGTTTTTTGAAAACCTACAAGACTGATCTGAAACCCTACTACACTGCTCAACTACAGACTCATGAAGACTTTCATCACGAACTACATCTTCTTCTGATTCTACATCCGATCTTTCATAAACTCAACAAAAAGACACATTCTATACCTCATTTACTTCTCTATAAAGATTCGTATTAATTTAGTATCACATAAGTAAACAGGTGGAGTATCTTCAGAATTCAGTCTCATTTCCTCAGTCGACCTCCTATAACTTAGAGCGACATAATATAAGCGTTCAAGTCATCTGAAATTGCTTGTATACCTCTGAAACTAACTCCACCAAAAAATTTTCCTGCTTGAATTCACATGAATTTTCTCCCAAATGATTTATCAACATAAAAGAACTAGCTACCACAACTTTTCTCCTTTTACGCGCGGCTGACGTGATATTACTCATTAATGACAATTTTGTAATATTGTTTTTCTTTTCAAAGGAAATAAGGATAAAACTGTCTTATTTAATCTTGCAAGATTAGACTTGTAATTTCAATCTTTAAAAATTAGAAATGTAATTAACTCATCTTTTTGAACTAGTTTAATTAATTCACTTTTTTCTTTTTTTATGAATTTAAATATCATTAAAATGAAGAGTTAACTGTATACACTAAATGAAGGGGGTTTCAAGATAAAACACTTGAAAACCTTAGTCTCTAGGAGAATAAGAATCTGCAGTCAGATCTTGCTTAAAACATCAAACAAGCGTAAAAGCAATAGGTTTTGAGAATCTTTTTAGAGCTAAATAGCTCTTAATCAATAAACTTAGATCTGAAATCAAAAGTGACTTACAAAAACCCTAAAAGAACATATTTATAACGAAATAGAAGATTCGATCTAATCCTAAGGTCTCTCTCTTTTCCTCCTTTTTTTTTTTTTTTTTTTTTTTTTTGAATCAAATCTATAGTAATAAAAAGAAGGTCTTGAGACCTTTTAAGCCATCCAACTCATCTTTCTCAAACTCCTATATTGTTGCCACATCATCTTATGTTTAACAAATAGTTTCTTTTTATAAAAGAAAACAAAAACAATTATTTGCTTAATCACATTACTTGCTGTAATATAGACATTCAAAGATCTCGCATTAAATTAAGTTACATCTGAAACTTCTTTACAACTCGATTTTACGTGACCGGAAACTTTCCGGTCCGGTTTGGAAACGACAAAGTCTCTAATTATTATAAACGTCAAATATGTTATATAAAACATTTTATTCGTTTTATTCTATTTTTTACTAATAAAAGGAAGGTTTTGAGACCTCTTAAGCCACCCAACTCATCTTTCTCAAACTCCTATATTGTTGCCACATCATCTTATGTTTTTCAAATATTTATTTTTAAAAAAAATTATTTGCTTAATCACATTACTTGCTCTCTCTCTCTCTTTTTTTTTTTTTTTTTTTTTTTTTTTTTTTTTTTTTTTTTTTTTTTTTTTTTTTTTTTTTTTTTTTTTTTTTTTTTTTTTTTTATTGGAAACTACACAGTCTCTAATTATTATAAACGCCAAATATGTTATATACCACATTTTATTCATTTTTATTCTATTTTATATACAAAGATTTCAGAAAGAAAGCAAATAAAGAGACATGAAACCACAAGCAGCTAATTAATGACTACCCAAAGTAAAGACTCCACTAACCCCACTAAGTAGGAGATATTTATTTCTGCTTTGATCAATATGTAACAATGAAAATAATTGATCCTAATGAAAGTGAAGCAAGAAATGATAGTCAGTGACGTGGCATTAATATATTACTAATGTTTAGTAATGTTTTCAATATAACTTGTTGATTCATATTCCCCCCCCCCCTTTAATCACAACCAATGGCCTAAAACGTGAGAGATCAATGACATAGTTGATTCATATTTCCCCTTTAGTCACAACCAATGGACTAAACGTTAGAAATTAACTAAACATTACATTAAATTCACCCCCACTTTGTAATTTACTCACCAAAGCCCACTATCTCACATTAAATTTACATTTTTGTATATAAATATTAGTCCCCCGCCTCAACTTCTCAAACTATTTGAGAGATAACAAACCACCATATTAACGCCTCCATCTCCACTTACCAAAAGATGACACCATAAATTATTGTCCCCTCTTCCAAATCATTCACTTTTTATATGCTTGATGAAATAGACGGCCAATTCTGCAGTGAAGAGGTCATTGCACGACTCATGCATCATTGGGAAGCTAGGAATTTAAAAAAGAGCAATATTCTAATGGGCATTAAACTCCTCCTATTGGACTCCAATGTACATTGAAATCTATTTCTCCTAAATATTATTTGGAGTTTTATAGGATTTGAATAATAGATCAAACTTTTTTGATATTACTGTTAACAAAAGATAATGTTTGATGAAGATATTTGAAACTAATCTAGATCTTAATTACATGTTTTATTTTATATTAAACCAACACTTTTACAACTTAATAAAATCTAAAATTCTTATAGTATTAGAATACTTTTGAAATGAAGAGTAGGAAAAAAACCTTTGAAATTTATTAACCCATCAATTCCAAAATCCACCAATATACTTAAACCTTATCCAATACACCCCATAGACGATTTATTAATTTTCACTAAACTTTGGAAATTTTGGATATTACTTTCCCAAAAACTTTCGCCAAATATATTAAAAGAGTATGCCATTACAAAAAGAAACTCTAATTATAAGATATTATAACAAATAGTATTGCAAAATCCTAACAAATTCTAATCAAATTCATAAATCGAAACCACTAATAGTTTTCAGATATAAAATTTAGATCTTTACAATTAATTAATTTCTTATAATAGTCCATAATAATATTATATAGGTTATATCATTTACATTTTATATAATTTATAGGTCTATCTTATAGTTTATAGGATTAAGCCTAAGTCCAGGTGGACAATAATATTCCATGTTTATACAATGTTTTTAACTATTTAGTTAAACATAGTTTTGGTTATATCTAACATTCTAGATTATTTATATTAAATTTATCAGAGTCGACTACTAGTATTTATATATACAATAATTAACGGTAAAGACATTAATATTTAATTATTACTTTATTGATATATAATTTAACCACCACATATGTATTCTATTGCAAAATTGTAACACATACTTTCTCCAAAATTTATTAATAGATAATCCAATTTATTAACCCAACAATTCCAAAATCCACCAAAATACTTAAATCTTATCAGGGAACACTAGGTTTATAAGTCTTATCGTGGAAAAAAAATACTATTATTAAACTGTTTATTATGTATCTAGATTTTGTCATTCATAAATCAAAACCCTCTAATTACCTGAAACCGAACCTTCTTCTTCGTCCAATTCTTCATCTCTTTTTATAGCAACATATCTTTAGTTTTACCATTACAAATAATAATAAAATTATCCATTTCTGATTTACATACCTTTCATTCTATAAATACAACACAAATCACAAAATAAACTATACATAAATGTTTCTAAACCAAAAACCGGACGTAGCCCGGTCAATCCCCTAGTACGTTACTAGAAAGACAAGTAAAACTAAAGAAATGTGTAGCCAAAAATCCATGAGAGGGATTATAATTGCCCAACTTGTTTTGATAGAATGATGTTCTTTATGCACCTGTCGAGCCGTCTGAAGAAAACACATAGTTAACAACAAAGAAATTCATTGTTAAATCGTAATATATACACAATTATAATGCGTTAGTAAGGAAATTATTTTCCTCCACAATTCTTCAGTTTAAATCAACTTCCATCGTAAAGTTTTCGTAAACTCTACTAAAAGATTGTTGTTAATTTGAATTAAACATTCGTCATATATTCGAAGCTTAGTTAGCAACGACATAAGTACTAATGTCAAAGACAAAGTTGTAAAGACAATAGCAATTGCTTAAAGTTTCCTTTGTATTGATCAGAAAATTAGCTCAAAACTAATCAACACACAAATCGTATTGATCACTCGTAAGTCTACATAAACTCGTAGACATCTATTTATAGACCTCTAACAACCTTAATGAATCTTTCGTAAATCTTATCTAAATAGAAATATCAAACTTAAATCTATCTAGAAGCTTTGATCTTATCTTATTCTTGTTTGGCCTTATCTCTAAATTTATACAACTTAATAAAGTTTTAACTTAGGCCTCAAGCTTTGAAGTTTATCCAATATTCTCCCTTCTAAGCTTCAAATCTTCTTTTAAAAATAACTTCACTCCAATGAGACTTCTCATTTGCTTGAATCGAATTCATGTTAATGCCTTTGTTAAGATGTATGCAAGCTGTCTTTCTCAAGGAACAAATTCGACTACAATCTGTTCATTGCTTATACATTCACGAATGAAATGATATTTCTTATGTATATGTTTACTTAGTCCGTGAAATATTGGATTCTTCTTGAGCTCCAAAGCCGACTTGTTATCAATGTATATCACAGTTCTTTCGTGCTTCTCGGTGGTGATTTCACTCAATAATTCCTGAAACCAAATCGCATGTTTTGAAGCTTCAGTTGTAGCCATAAAATCTGCTTCACAAGATGAGAGAGCAACAATCTTCTGTTTTTGTGAATCCCATGAGACAGCAGTTTCTCCGTAGTAAAATTGTGACCAGAAGTGCTTTTACCATCATCTATGTCAACATTATGACTGCTGTCACTGTAACCTGAAAGTGTTTTTGATCCTTCTTTCTTGTACATCAAATCGCAATTTATTGTTCCACTCAAATATCTTAGAATATGTTTCAATGCTCTTCCATGTGATTCTCGTGGTTGATGCATGTATCTACTTACCATTCCAACAGAGAAAGTCTCGTGTGCAATAAATACCTTAAGCAATAAATCTTTCTTCTAAATTCAGTTGCATCAACCTCTGGATATGATTCACTTTCTTTGCAAAGCTTTAGTCTGAACTCCATTGGCACATGTGTCATGTTGCAATCTTCAAGTCCTGCTTCTTGCAATATCTTCCTTGCATAAGCTTCTTGTTTTATCTCGATTCTTTCATTGCTTTGATCACTTCAATTCCAAGATAAAAGCTTAATCTTCCCAAATCAGACATTCCGAAATTCTGGGACATTGAAGATTTGAACTCGTTGATGATCTTTAGTGTGTTTCCAGTCACAAATAAATCATCTACATAAACTGCAACGATCAACAAATTATTTCCTTCTTCTTTTCTATATAATAAGCTCTCTTTAGTACAACGTGTAAAATGCAGTTCCCATAGTATCCCATCGAGTTTGGTGTTCCAACAACGAGGAGCTTGCCGTAAACCATATAAAGCTTTTGCGAGTTTGAAAACTTTACTCTCTTCTCCCTTCTTTTCAAATCCAATTGGCTGTGAAACGTAAACATATTCACTTAAAACTCCATGTAAGAATGCGGTTTTAACATCCAAGTGATGAATCTCCTATCCACTTGAGGCTGCAAATCCCATGAGTAGTCGAATTGTTTCAATGAGTGCTACTGGAGCAAAAACTTCATCAAAATTAATACTAGCTTCCTATGCGTAACCTTTAGCAACCAAACGTGCTTTATACTTGTTTATTGATCCATCAACATTCTTCTTAAGCTTGAAAATCCATTTCAGACCAATTACCTTAGCACCTGCGGCTTTATTTACCAACTTCCATGTCTTACTTCTTTCAATCGACTCAACCTCTTCAACACAAGCTCTATTCCACTCTACTGAAACTTTTGCTTCCTCATAGCTTAGTGGTTCATTATTGAGTGAAAGCAACAGTCTTTCTCATTTGATATTTGCAAAGAGCAAATAATCATTCAGATATGATGGAACATGACTCTGTCTCTGCATTCTTCTAAGTGGTTGTATCGTCTCTTCAGTAGCTTCATCTTCTATGTCTACATTTTCTGCAACATTAGTTTCATCTTCATTATGAGCATTCTGATCCGTACACTCAACACTATTCTCTTGAATTTCATCCCATGGTAATTGAAACACTCTCTTTCCTGAATCACCATTGTCGATATCTCCCTTCCAATTCCATGTCTGATTTTCAACAAACAAAACATCTCTGCTAATGACTATTTTCTTTGTTGTCGGGTTTAGAAGTCTGTAAGCTTTTATACCCGGTTCAATACCAAGATGAACAAGAGGCTGAGATCGATCATCAAGCTTCTTCAGACCTTCACCTTTGACTTTTGCATAAGCAAAACATCCAAAAAACACGAATGTGATCAACTTTTGGCTTTTTTTTTCTTTAGACTTTCATATGGTGTTTGTTTTTGCAGAGCTGTGGTTGCAGCTCGGTTAATCAGATATGTAGAATGTCTCACACCTTCTCCCCACAAGTAGTTAGGAACTTCCATAGCCTTAAGAATGCTTCTAGTCATCTCCATAAGCGTTATGTTTCGTCTTTCCACCACAGCATTCTGTTGAGGCGAGTATGGAGTTGTCAACTGTCTCTTGATCCCATTCTTCTCACAGAAAATACCAAAATCTTTTGAAACAAATTCTCCACCTCTGTTAGTCCTTAGTATTAGTATCATTCTTTCATATTCTCTCACAATCATGATGACAAAATCCTTTAATTTTTTCAAAGCTTCACTCTTTTCTTTTAAGAGTAATGACCACATATACCTTGTATGATCATCAATCAAAACAAAAATATTTGTTCTGTGCTAGAGTCGATGGTGAGATAGGTCCACAAAGATCTGTGTGTATCAACTCAAACGCCTTGGAAGCTCGGAATGTACTTGCCTTCGAAAATTTTTGGCGAGTTTGCTTCCCTCTCAAGCATGAGTTACAAATGTCTTTGTCAATCATAATAACTCGCAAACCTCGTACCATCTGAAGTGTTGACATATCTTTAAGAGTCTTAAAGTTTATATGTCCGAGTCATGCATGCCACTTCCAAGATTCTTCATGAAATTTGGTAAGAAAGCAAATTGGTTTTTCAATTTGGAGCTTTACTTTATATAGTCTGTTAACAGCTCTTCTAACTTTGACAAGTAAATTCCCACTCTTATCATATAAAGTCAAAAGATCATTCTTCATAAGAACCTCACAACCGTTCTCTGTTGTTTGTCCTAAACTCAATATATTGTAGTTCAAACTAGGTATATAGTAAATTTCAGATAAATTTTAATGTTCTCCTGCTTTTGTTCTAAAAATAATTGATCATTTTCCTTCGATTGCAACACAAGATCCATCTCCAAACATCACTTTCCCTCTTATCTTTGTATTCAGCTCACTGAAGTATGACTCTTTTCCCGTTATATGATTACTCGCTCCCGTATCTAAGTACCACTCACCACTATCTCTACTTTCTTCCTTAAATTTCTTCGGATTCACTTTCTCTTCATTAAGGAAGATTACTTCATGTATATAGACATATTCATCATCTTCCTCTGTCTCTGAATCTTCTTGATCATCACCTACCTTATTTAGTTCTTCTAATCTTTTCTTTCTCTTAGGACAAACAGAAACAAAATGCCCTTTCTTATCACATCGAAAACAAACAATATTAGATCTGTCTTTCTTCTCTTTGTTTCGATCCTGATTGTTTGTGTTTAGACCTCTCCCTTTCCCACGAGTTTGTCCATTGTAACGATCTGAACTTGAGTAAAGTAGATTTTCATGTGACTCACTTTCTTCCTCTTCTTTTATTCTTTCTTCGTAGGCTTTAAGACGTCCAACTATGTCTTCGTATCCTGTTTTATTCAAATCCAGAGGCTGTTCTAAGGAAGCAATGATATGAATATATTTCTTTCTAGGTAAACCACTAAGAAACCTCTTCACCATCTTTGATTCCTCAATAACTTCCCCTAGTGCTGCAGATTTTGAAGCCAATTCCGACATTTTTCCAGCATAATCATCTATCTTGTCTGATTCTTTCATCTTTAATCTTTCGAACTCTGACATTAACGTTTGTAACCTAGCTTCTTTTACTCTCTCTGCTCCCAAATTTCTTGCCTTAATAGCTTCCCACATCGCTTTTGGAGAGCTTTGTTCACCAACTTGTCAAATAAGGCTCCCTGGAACAAATTGAAACAATAACGTCGTGGCTAAGTGATTCTTCTCTTCAACACTAGAGCCAGATTCGATTGTCTCCCAAACTTCGTGTACTTGTAGAAGTACCTTCATTCTCATTGCCCATACCGTATAATTTTTTGGTGTAAGCATCAGACATACAACAGCTGAAGGAACCGACTCCTTCCTTGTAGTCTTCACGTCATCACCCATGTTTCACAGCTTCTTCTTTCTTCGTGAAAGTTTTTCATTTCACAGGAACAAAATCTTCGCTCTGATACCAAATAAAGTTGTAAAGACAATAGCAATTGTTTAAAGTTTCCTTTGTATTGATCATAAAATTAGCTCAAAACTAATCAACACACAAACCGTATTGATCGCTCGTAAGTCTACATAAACTCGTAGACATCTATTTATAGACCTCTAACAACCTTAATGAATCTTTCGTAAATCTTATTTAAATAGAAATATCAAACTTAAATATATCTAGAAGTTTTAATCTTATCTTATTCTTATTTGGCCTTATCTCTAAACTTTATACAACTTAATAAAGTTTTAACTTAGGCCTCAAACTTTTAAGCTTATCCAACAAAAAGACACATAAAGTATTCGAAGACCTTCGTTTTCCTCTAACGCGCGTGCGCGAGTAAAACACTTTCACGCGCTCCTTAAATTGCCGATAATATACGGCATAGATCCGACCCGGCGGCCCAATTGCCAGATTCCACAAAATCGAAATTGTGAATCACTCTTCTTCCAGGTCCTTCTTCATCGTGGCTACGTCTTCAGGTATTCACCATGTTAGTTTCTCCTTTTGGGGTTCTCTGTAATTTATGCTAACAAGTTTGCTTTTAATCCTTATTGTTGTAATCTCGAATCGATGTTGGAAGATTCTATTTTCGTTCTCCATTGTGCCTGCCAGGCATTTGTTGAAATGTCTCTGAGAAATTCAATCTGAACCAATATCTGAATACGGAAACTGAGAACTGTGAGAGGAAAAAGTTGATACTGTGTTTTCTGTAAATATGTAATCAAGATTTCTGAGTTTTAAAGATTATAATTTTGGATTGATGCTTTGGATTAGTTTGCAAGATGATGTATAGTATCTGTAATCAATTTTGTATTGATACATTCGGTTCAAACTTAGCTGAATGATGGCAACATTTTAGATTGTGGTTTTCTGTTGGTTAATCTAAAATATCCTTACTTCTTAGTTGGTATTAGAGATTGTAATATGCTTGTCATAAAACGTTCCTGAAATTCGCTCTGAGTGGTGTACTTTGTTGGTCAGGTTTGAGCGGAAGTAAATATGAGAAGACAGGGTAACTTTGCGGACTCACCTGCCAGTGCATATGGATCTGGACATATTCAGAATTCCCATTCTGATTTTCAAAGCCAATTAGAGGCATTCACGCCTGAGAGGGATCAACCATTTTCAGATTCACAAGCAGAGGGTCAATGGAGATGGGAAAGAGATGGCCCAAATATGTCAAGACCAATGGCAACTGCCATTTACAATGAAGGTGAGTCCTTATCTACTGCACCGAGTAAATTCAACAATTCATGTCTAAGCTACTGTACCAAGCAATTCTCATACTCGCTTAGTTTTCGTTATTTTGACCAACTGTTCATTTTGTGGGTGAGTTTTTCATCGACATTTTACATGAGATGAGATGAGATGAATGTTAGCTCAGTTTAAGATATTTCCGAAAATTGAAAGAGGATAGACGATGATGATTTAATTTCTTATGTAGATCATGCAGAGCTTTAAGTTTTATATCTTCATTTCAGTATTCTGTTTACACAGGACAAGGTGTTGATTCGTCGAGGCCCTATTACCGCGGCCAAATGGATCTAAAATCAGGAATGGAGAAGCAAGGCAGTGACCTCAGAGCTCAACCACAACACCAGGAAAATCCAAAGCCTGGTTATGAGAATAACCGTGGGATTCAGACGTTTGAAGGTCTTGAACAAAAGTTCATGGATGATATAACAAGACTAGCAAAAGATCAAATTGAAGCAGAGGATGCAGAGATTGCCAGACATCGAGAGGTTAGCAACAATTTGGATCTGCTACTAAGACGCTCTGGTTTGGGTTTTAATAAATTGATCTGAAATGTGTATCACAGAAAATAAACACCATTAATACTCGGTACGAAGAACACTTAGCTACACTCAGAGCACGGCACACAGGAAAGAGAGAAGAGATCCTGAGGAAAGAATCACAAGCTAGGCAGCAACAATACAAGCAGCATGCCATGGGGAGGATGGATCAGTACCATCCAAGCTCAGTTGGTCCAGCTAATCTAATGCCATCTAGCCATCCCCAAGGTTACACTGGCAATGCTCAAGATCTAGCAGTAGTAGCAGATGCACCATCCAGATGGTATGGCTCAGATCGGTTTGAAGCATATGGAGAGAGAGCTAGATTTCAGGGAGGAAGCAGAGATCACGGGTTCGAGTCAAGGGGTCAGTACCCTGGTGGGACCGTCTACGACACAGTCTCACGGTTTCACTGATCTAAAGATTATTTTACTTGAACATATTGTGCTTTAGGAAGATTGAGATTTGACTCACTTTTTCTGGCTTTATAGATCAATTTAGCTTTTCAGACATAATTACTTACCAAATAAAAGTTAGATTCGAGGTTATACAGAATTACCAAATTATCAGCAACTAAGGCTTTGATTGGTACTTCCATAATCGTTTAATGGCGTAATCTAATGTAATTATGCTAAATTTTGCCAATCAGCAGAACACATTCGCTAGATCGATAAGATCTGATTTATATCTTAAATTTTATCTACAAAACTTCTATTTTTAGTCTTGCTTACAGTACTTTCAAAGTACTCACAATCAAACATATCTCTTAGAAAAAAATAGAGTAAAAGAAATGAAAAAACAGAAAACAGGTTAAATATGTTTGTTTATATAATTTCTTTTGATAAATATATGGTAGAGAACAGTAATTTATAAATTTTTTGTTAAGGATCATTTATAACTTCGAAATAAAATTAATCATATGCATTTCCCTCCTTCCCAAAATCATTTTTACGAGGGACGCATATATTTCCTTCAAGAGAAAAAGAAAAAAAAATCCGAGGCCACATCTCTCCTTTTTTGTTTGCCCTGCGGTATAGCAGAAGTAGAAGCTGGATTGCCTGAAGATTATCGTTCATCATCTCTATTAGCCTGCGAGTCTTGCTTTTGCCAATCCTGTGCAGAGAACAATGAACGAGGTATCTCTGAGGAATCTCCCGATTCAACTCAGCGGATCGATTCGTTCAACGATGAGCAGAGAGTCTACTTCGTCCCGTTAAGGTTATCTCTTCTCCATCCTCTCTTTCTCTTTCTCCTTCGTATCGTTCTATTCCATGTCCTCTGTATTCCTTTTGATTGGAATATTCGGCGAATCTGAATCACATCCAAGTACTTGGGAAGTTTGATTCGAATGGGGTTGGATTTGAATCTTGTGGAGTTTAATAATTTTGTTGATCGTAGGGATTATGGATCCTTTTCGATTCATAGGGATGTATGTTGTAAATCTGCTCCTTGTT
>JAKUCM010002437.1:0-50374 GCA_023374145.1 Lepidium sativum | reverse complement strand
TCTGCTTCTTCGGTTCCATGACCCAAGCAGCCATACCGGCCCCAACCCCACGTACACACTCGCCCATCTCTCCCAAGTACAGCAGCATGCCATGCCCCTGCTGAAACCATAACCGGATCCAATTTCAAAACACTAAACTGCTCAATCAAGCGAGGCTGTTTTTCACTGTTTGTAGAACCATGCCCAAGCTTCCCACCCAAACCACAGCCAATGGAGTACACCGACCTACACAAAAGCAGGCAAACAACAATGGTGAGCACATAATAAATCAGGTTATGAACGATGACAATGTTACAAAAGACTCACATGCCAGTGGGTTGCCATGCTAGAGCAAGTAGATAGCAAAAGCCAGCAGAAATCTGAACGACCGGGGTGTTCTCCAAGGCGCCCAATAAAGGATGAGGCAACAAACAGTTAACGTCAGTTTGGTGGCCGAGTCTCTCATCATTTCCCCATGATAATGTATAGACTCTTCCTTCTCTCGACAAAACCGCTGTGAAGAAATTTCCTATCGCAGCTTGTACCACGAAGATTTCCTTCAAGGACTTCACCAGCTGTGGAGTTGTGATTACCTTATTTTCTTGGACCTCTAAACCAACTTGGCTAAAACAATCTTTTCCAAAGGCATAAACTTGACCAGCATCACTGATTAACATTGTTCTATCAGTGCCAACAGCTGCCTGAATTATCTTGATCCCGTTAAGTGATCTGCATCACAATGTATACCTTTCATTAAAACAACCGTACTGACAATTAGACCAAAGTGAATCATCAGAGAAATGAGTAACCTGACTGGTTGAGGCTGCCAAGTGTCTTGAGTGGTTCCCTGTCCGAGTTGGCCTGAACTGTTCAATCCAAAAGAGTAAACAACGCCCTTTGATGTCACGACAATGCTATGACCTGGACCTGCAAGTGCTTGTGATTTCTCCCTCCTGCAACCATATTCCCCAGCTTGCATAGACCTTAGAACCAGTTTCCACGAGCCCCCACATCTCCTTCTGATTTCTTGACGTTTTTCCTCTCCCATGTTTTTAAATATCGCCCTCTTTTTGCATATATCGTAAGCTGCAACTTCTGAGATTGAAAGTTCAAAGTCCGGAGAAAATTTTGCCGGCTTCCTGAAGAACGAGCACGTTACCTGAGGATAAATGAAATAGATAGCATCAATAATAAGGAAAGACACAATCAAAAACATGAAAGAAATAGGAGAATCACTCGCCTCGAGTTTAGCAAGGTCCCGAGGACCTAAATCACATGTTGTGAGAAGATGAAGGACAATTGAAGGATAAGAAGCCAAAAAGAATTCCCCGGGAGCAGAAATTCCAAGGCACTGGCGTTTTAGACGCAGAAATGAAGGAAATGGCAACTCCATTGCCACAATCGAATTCTCTCCGATGCTATGGAGTTGTAACGTAGCCGGGCAAGTACCACTTGATGTTGTAGTATCCATTGGACACTGCTCCAGTTTTGCAGAGTCCAGAATGTTGATATAAACACTCTGCAAATCACCAAAACCCACAATTAGACTACTGCATTATCCACTACTATAATTGACAAACTTTTCAAGGATTATACATACTATAGTAACAAAATAGATACCTTGGATGCTAAGTCGTGATGAATGAAGACTTAAATTACAGATGAAAATTTCTGAGACAAATTGCTGTTCATGTTTAGCCAATTAGATCACATAAGAGATCATCAATATCAAAAATTTGCAGTCCACTAACAAAAACAACGAGATCATTAGATTCTCAACTGATTCAGGAAAAACACACTACACAAACCCAGATCAGAAACACAACAACCAAAAAGAATCATGTGTCAATATATATAAAGCGATCACAATATCCAAATTCTCTGTTTCTAGAGATCGTGATCGTGATGGTAATCATCGATCAGGGATCATCAACATATAGAAACCTTAAAGCATAAGAAGGATCAACAGACCCATGATTGTCACCAAAATTTAACATCTACGGTTCAAAAGGATAAATTACCAGCCTCTGGGACTCACAAGTTGGACAAAAAGAGAGAGAAAAAAAAAGAGAATTATTTTTGGTTTTGCGGTGGAATTCACAGAGATGAAAAGGAAGGGACTTGAATCTTTTGTTGTGTTCTTCTTCTCCGTGAATTTCTATAAAGAAGAAAAGAAAAAGAGATTTCCTTTGGGTATTTATGGGAACGAAGAAACGATGAGGTAAAGCTTTTATCTTATATCTTATACGTTTTCCACTAAGGATTGGTATCTGCGTCCTTTGATGGAAATTTAATATTTACAAGTCCACTTGTAAACAAGCCCAAGTCCATATTTCAATCACTATTTCAAAGAGAAAAAGAAAAAAATAATAATCGTAAAATCGGTTATTAGAAGGCTCACACCGCCGATTCCAACAATTTTAGTGCGCAACAAGAACGTAGCGACAACTTAATGAAAATATATTATAACTTCCTGTTCAAAAAAAATAGAAAGAATTACTGAATTTGTTCTATTTAAAGCATGTTCTTTTGTCCATTCAAATGCTCTATCCGAATGATTAGTTTGTATGATGCGTCTAGATGATCAATTCAGATGATGTTCTTTTCCTCATCCGAAAATTACATCTGGATGATCCGTTTGAAAGAATTTATGTTTCTTTGTACATTTGTATAAATTAGCTGGATGTAATATGTAAGTAAACGACTGAAAAGGATATAGTTGTCTAAATTGTCTTTTTATGATGCAAATTATATTTACAACTACATAAGTATCAAAATTATTTTTAAAATAACTTATAAAATTGTATATTAACTACATAATTAAATTTTAGTAAATACTTATATTATAAAACTTAAAAAGATTATTATTTAACATTTTAATACGTTAAAACTAATATAAAGAGAAATTGATAAACAATACTAATATGGAAATCCACGTCCTCTCGCTAGCTCCTCGGTGATAGAATCACGTAAAGTCTCCATCGCTCTATCACCAGCCGGGATATATGGAATGTGACCATAATTATCTATCACTTGATCACCATGATGCACGTACTCCTCCGCTGCTTCCCATTGTACAAAATCATGATCCTCATGATGTGAATCTCGTATGAAATTGTGGAGTGCCATAGTTGCTGTCACAATCTTCACCCATTTTCTTAACTTATATTTAGGATGTTTGCGGTCTAGAATCCTCCATTTGGTTTTCCATACTCCAAATGTTCGTTCAATCACAGAACGTAATCCCGAATGCTTGCGGTTAAAGAATTCTCTAGTGTTTGTTGGTGGTCCTCCTCTAGCAAACAAATCAAGGTGGTATCGGGTTCTACGATGAGGTCCTAGATAACCAGTCCTAATGGGATATCCTGAGTCGACTAGGTAATACTTTCCGGTTGGAGGATGAGGAAAAGAAAGTTCTTGTGTAGCACAATGTGTTAGCATTTTTGTGTCATGTGCTCGATCGGGAACCCCAACATATGTGTATATAAATTTCATGTTGAAATTACATATGGTAAGCACGTTAATTGTTGGTTCACCTTTTCGACCTCTATATGGTTCAACATTATCAGATGGCGGACGGACCGAGATATGAGTACCATCAAGAGCACCAATGCAATTCCTAAAATACGGCCAATATCTCTCATCATTTTCTAGAACATGACTAGTACTTGTGAACTCACCACTCATAGGCTTCACAATGTCTGCTGCAAGTTTCAAAAGGGCACTCAAAACTTCATCTAATTTTCTCTTCACTGTTGCAACAGAATGTTGATATCTCTCAGCTAAGACCATAACCGTTAGGTCTTGTGCAACCATCTCGATGAACATTGCTACACGAAACCATCCTTCACCACGATTTGTCCTATGAATCTGTCTTGGTAGATGAACATCCGACACTCCACAAACTTCTAGTGCAGCAGCATACATGTGTTCCTCCTCATCTAATACCAAATCCACGTCATCATCCTCTACAAGAAATCAAAATGTGTCCTGCAACCATTTATAATGCAATAGAATAAGAGCTTGAAAAATATATATAGATGAAAAATGTCATACAAAAAAAAGAAATAGAGACAACTAGAATCCATAAAATTTATTAAAGTTAAACAAACTTTCTAACATTCTCTTGATAAGGGTTCTCATCACCAATCCGTTTCAACATTCCCTATTTTCATTAGTCGCAAACTCTAAATATTTAACTTTGTTCTCATCATCTTCATAAGACAAAAATGTTTGCCTATTGGTAGCATCCTCCTTCAAATGTTTAATTGATGCTTTGTACAATGGTGACCACATCCTTATACTTGGCAATGAATGTAGAGCCTGCATAGCTCGGAGTTGACTACAACTAATATCAGGATGGCTCTCTATTAGTTGGTTCTTGTGGGCAAGTATCTCATCACGTGGCTGAATGCTATCCCTAATCACATCTGCTACATCTTGTGCTGCTTCTGTACGTCTTTTACGCTTACTACACCTTGGTGCATTGGAAGAAGAAGGAATATTCTGTGACACACCAGGTTCTACACTAGTAGGAGAAGGGTCATCTCGTCTTGACTCAGCCGCATTATCAGACTCATGTATGGGCTCCTCAGGCATCAAGTCGTCTAACTGGTCTTCACCTTGCTGAGCACTCCAACCTTCAGCTCCTGATACATGAACAGCACCATACAGTTCTTCCATTAAGTCCATGTTTGCCAATGGTTTATCTTTTATCTTTCTAGCACCAGGCCATTCCTGAAATCAAACAAGAGAAGAAAAAATCAGAATCCATTTTAACAGCCACAAAGAAATTAGAAACCATATTCACATAGAAAATAAAAAAAACACATACCTTACAACGCTCCTCCCACCAATCATCACTCATTTCTATAAAACCATTGGAATCATAACCAAGACCAGTTCTGTTATGAGTTAGTTTCTTCACAGCATCGTACTGCTTCTTGCAACTAGTAAACTTGGACCCAAATTTTTTCCATGCATGTTTTTCCCTGTACCTCTCATAGAACTGAGCTATTATAGCACTTCTCCCAACATCATTCACCAATTGTTTTCTGACATTTCCTTTCAATCTCTCTTCAATTCGTAGTTGAAGATATAACCGTGTTTGTTCGTCACTCCATATAAGATTCTAATATACCAAACAACATTCCAATATGCTTGAATTGAAAGCATTCATTATAATATGAGGGAGAATAAAAGATACTTACATCAGTACCAAGTATAGTTGTCATTCTTTTCCTACTCTTGAATGCAAATCTGTAAAAAATGCAATACATGATCAATTTACCATACATGGTATATACATACGATACATGCATCTATCCATTTCAGAAAAGCTCATTTCATTGGTCATGTCTAAAACTGAACATTCACATAACCCTCTAATCAAGAAACCAACAAATCCTTTCAGATCTCAACAACTAAGCAAAATGATCTTAAAACTCACCCCCACATGTTATCAATTCCGATTAGGATTAGGCCTTCTACAATATACTAATGGAGTGACATAAATGACTTTATGAAGGACATTATTCAACCTAGAACACATATATAGCACAACTTACCCCCACAGTTCACTAGGAAAGCCAGAAATTAATAACATAATCCTTACAACAATAACCATTATACCAAGGGTAAAAGAGCTAACATATTTCCATGAATAATGCTTTCGTCAAAACATAATGTAGAATCAGGATTAGCTCTAGAAACATAATTTAGAATCTTTGATTATAGATTTGCACTGTAAATTAATGAATAATGCTTTCGTCAAATCATCGCACTGTAAACTAGCTGGAATATGTAAAGCTAACGTATATAAAAGCTAAAAGTATATAGTCAAAGATGAACAATTAACATATCAAATTTTATACTTCTTATTAATTTCAATTAAAATCTTGTTATTTTCGCATTTATGGTAAAATCCGTTGTAATCTTAACATATCGTGTCGCATAATTTAGAATCTTTGATTATAGATTTGCACTGTAAATTAATGAATAATGCTTTCGTCAAATCATGTTCAGTTATTCACAGGCATTACGATCTTAAAAAGATGCACTAATTTCATAGATACAAAGATTATAGTGGGAGAATACCTTAAGCTAAGAGAGATATACCTTGAGCTGGGACAACCAAATCTGAAGGAGAAGAGAGACTCGAGGTGTAAAACGAGACGAGAAGAGAAGAGATACTAAGGATAAGAGAAGAGTCAAGAGGAAAGCGAGAATAACCGAAGCAAGAGGAGAAGAGCCGAAGCAAGAGGAGAAGAACCGAAGCAAGAGGAGAAGAGCTGAAGAGAAAAGCGAGAGCCGTCGATATGAAAGAGAATACCCTAATTTTTTTCAATTTTGATTTTAGTTTGTAGGGATATATTAGTCTTTTAATTAATTTTACAAACTCATCTTCCTTCAAATGCATCTTTTAGAATCATCCAAAATTTTCTAAAATTTTGAATGATTTTGTCAGAATCATCTAGATGATCCATCAGAATGATCCAAATAATTGTTCCTAAAAAAACAACATTTTCATCTCTTACTGTAATAGTTTTTGTTCTAAAAAAAAGAGTAAGATGTGCTATTATGATACTACTTTTGAAACAAAAACAACCCTAACTTTCTTCTTCTTTCTTCTTCTCTAGTTAAACATTTTGCAAAAGTAACCTAACCGTCGTTTTCCTCTCTTTTATTGTCTTCGTCGTCTTACTCATTGTCGATGTTGTCTTCTTCGTTGTTGTCTTCTTACTCGTTGTCTTCTTCTTCTTACACGTTGTCTTTGTTGTCGTCTTCTTTATAAAAGGTAAGTTTCTTCTTTTCTTCTTCTTCTCCTCTTCTTCTTTTTCCTCTTCTTCGCGGTGACATTTGGGTTTGTCGATTTCGGGACATTTGGGTATTTCAATTTTGCAATATTTGCGTTTGTCAATTTCGCGAAATTTGGGTTTTTGTTCTTTATCTTCTTCTTGTGTGTTTGTCAAGTAAAGTTCGTCCCGAGTCTGAGCCAATGTGATATAGTTCGTAACTAGTTGTGAGGGTTTTGATTGATAGAGTTAGGGTGAAGTATGGTAGAGATAGGCTAAATGTAATAGAGTTAGTTTGACGTTTGGTAGAGGTAGGTTGTAGTGTAGTAGAGTTGGCTTCCGTGTAGTAGAGTTAAGGTGAAGTGTGGTAGAGATAAGTTAAGTATAATAGAGTTAGTCTGACGTTTGATAGAGGTAAGTTGTAGTGTAGTAGAGTTGGCTTCCGTGTAGCAGAGTTGATTAGCATTTTATGTTATAGTGTAGTAAAGTTGACAGAGTTATGTTAGGTAGAGTTAAGAGCAAGTTTGGTAGAGTTAGGCGCAAGTTTGGTAGAGTTAGGGGCAAGTGTAGTGGAGTTGGATTGAAGTTTACGATGATTTTGGTGGAGATATGACGTAGCGTAGTAGAGTTTATGAGCGTATACTGGAGTTGGGTTTTAAATATTTATCGTTTGTTTTCATCTTTAGGTATGGTAAAGAAGAAGTACCCGGAGAAGCTTTTCAAACACAGTTTTTCGGTGATGAAGAACCAAAGCATTAACCATTACTGCAATCTTAGAAACATAAGTGATATGATCAAGGGTATTGGTGAGGATGCATACGTAGAAATAAAAGAGAACTCTTGTCTAGGTATTTTCCTAAACCTCGCAGACTCCGACTACACGTTTACAGGGAGGCATAAACAGTATATGTCGATGCATCAACTACTGATTAAAAAGAAGTATGAGATGTGGGTGTTGTTTGGATCTCGACCTACAAGGTTTTCTCTACACGAGTTTGCGAAAATAACACAGCTTAATTGTGATAACATTGATGAGTCTTCTAATGTGGCAGATGTTGTCCACAAAGAGCTTTGGGAAGAAATGAGTTTAGGGGTTGGTGAAGGCCCTACATGGATAGAGTTGAAAGAGGTGTTGGGGAGATGTAGAGGGTGGTCTTTCGAGAAGAGGAAGATGGTAGGCTTGCTAGTGGTTTTGCATGTTAGGTTTATGGTTGTCATGTAAATAGTAGGATTCCTTCTAGTTCTGCTAAGTTGGTTGTAGATTTTGAGAAGTTCAAGAGGCATCCATGGGGAAGAGTAGTGTTTCAGGAACTGATGAAATCGATCAAAAGTGCATTCTACAAAAAGGGCACTTACTCTCTACATGGGTTTGTGCACTCACTTCTCATATGGGCATTTGAGTCTATCCCCATATTAGCTGAAATATTTGGGGATCAAAGAGAAGGTGACATTCTTATTCTACGAAGGAGACCAATCAAGAAACAAGCCATTAAAACCGAAGAAATTGTGAAATTGGAGCAACGAAACACCCATGATGGAAAGATAAATTGCTTTCATAGTAGAGTTGGTTTAGGTGATTTACAGAGTCGATTAGTAGAGTTTATTTTGGTGTAGTAGAGTTCAGTTAAGTATAATAGAGTTTGTTTATACGTAGTAGATTTCATGTATTAGTAGATTTTATTTTAAAGTAGTAGAGTTCATTTATGTGTAGTAGATTTCATTTATGTGTAATAGAGTTCAGTTTAGTAGAGTTTATTTTGAGAGTTTAGTGGAGTTCATTTATATGTAGTAGAGTTGATTGTTGGTTTAGTAGATTTAATTTATGTTTAATAAAGTTGCATCTTCTCATCAACCAGGTACGTTTTAAGCAGTTAACTACAAAGCCTTTAGAGATAATGATCACAATGTGTTTGCTGATCGTTTGTTGCGTTTGGAGGAGACCAGGTTGAAGACCAGGGCAGACATGTTCATGTTTTCTGACCGTGTTTTTAGGTTGAAGCGTAACACCTCAGACAATACAGCCATGATTGAGAGGATTCTTCAGCTGGAGGAGACAAGGGCGTAACCTGTTGTATATAGCTTGGATAACAAAAAGGCTGAGGATGAAAATGAGGGTGGAGGTCAGACAGCTCCACCACATCGAACTCCTGAACCTATGAAATGTGGCGTAGACATAGTAGGTTGTCCAGAGCATGAAGTTTTCCCTAAAGATATGGATCTTAAATCGGTACGTAAGGCTCTATTTGAATGAGACTTTGATTGATTTACCCTACGTAAAAACATTTGAATTGTTAACATTACATACATATTTGTACAAACATCATATAAACATAAAGTTGTGGGTTGTTAACTTTGGTAGAGCTTATTTATATGGTTTGGTCGAGTTATGTGTATCGTTTGATATACTCTACCAAAGAATTCATATGATTAATACATCGCTACTAAACCATAAAAATGAACTCTACCATTGTTTGCAACTCTACTGACTGTCAAGCTGACATAGTAAAGTTACTCTTCGCAGACACCTCGTTGGGAGCGGCCTAGCCTGGTAGACTCGGACTCGGAGAAAACACAAAGTGCAGGTTCATGTATTGTCCGTAATACAATTAGACTAACACCAGATTCACCTCGATGACACCAAAGTGTCCTAAACCATCACGAAACATACCATCCCACCCTACTAGGTAAACCCGTGTTTAATAAGTTTTTTTTATAGAGTTGATAATTCTGTTTAATAAGTTTTTTTGATAGAGTTCACATTTTTTGAAATATTTTGTAGAATAAATGGGTTATTGAGAGTGAGGAGACATTCGACCCTCTCAGGCGGTTAACACGGGTTGTTAAGAATACAGAGAGAGAAGAACAATCGAAAGAAGAACCTCTTGACAAGATACCTTACGGTGAGAAGAAAACGAAGTCAGAATTGTCACAGCTTGGCGTCATAAACCTGGTGGATTCTCCTAAAAAAGGTAAACAAACATAGGGGGTAATAATTTGTATGGAAGACGTGTTACCGAGAGAGACTCGGGAATGAGTACTCGCTGTGAACCAGGTAGAGTACATTTACAGCATGATAGAGTTCATTTCGAATGTAGTGGAGTTCATTTACCCGTATGGTAGATTTCATTTACCTGTATAGTAGAGTTCATTTACTTATGTAGTATAGTTCATTTACCATATAGTAGAGTTAATTTACCTTATAGTTGGAGTTTATTTACAAGTATAGTAGAGTGCATTTACCTTAGAGTAGAGTTCATTTACAAGTATACTAGAGTTTATTTACCATATAGTAGAGTTCATATACAACTATAGTAGAGTTCATTTACCATATAGTATAGTTTATTTATAAGCATAGTACAATTCATTTACAAGTATAGTAAAGTTTACTTACCGTATAGTAGAGTTTACTTCCCATTTTTTTTCTTCTTACTAGTATCCCCTTTCATAGGCTGTTCCGTTGTCAAGAGGGTTCATAAGAATGTGATTAATGCTCCTCGTGTCTATGATCCTTTTAGGTCGATTCCTAAAATAAAAATACTACGACTACGTGACTATGTGTTGCATGAATTGTAAGTATCTATTTCCCCTTGAAAAAGTGACTATGTGTTGTGTTACATACAAATTCTTCGATTATTTACACCGTATTAACAAATTGTGTAGGGACATTACGGTCGACGGTAGCCGGAGTCCAATTGCGGATTTCTATCTCCGCTTAGTCGCCTCAAAACAGAAGTGGCCTATCGATCAATATGGGTGGCTACACGATTTGGTAAGTTCAAGTATAGTAGAGTTCAATAAAAAAATGTATGATAGAGTTAAGTTGTTGATTGATAGAGTTCATTTAGAGTACTAGTAAAGTTAAGTTGTTGATTGATAGAGTTATATTAATCTTTTTATTACAACATATGCCGGCCGGTATGAATCTTTTTCGGCAACGATCTTTGCAAAACCCAGCCCCATTCAGGAGTCATCAGATTGCTTTTCTTGATCCGCTGTTTTGCGCTTTTTGGTGTCATACGTACACAAGAGACTAAATGGGACATGAGGATGATTACCCGTGGCCCAATGGCTTTGAAAATCTCTTCCAAGGCAGTCAATATACCTTTTGTGCCACAAATAAGCAATGGATGAGAGACATGTATACGATTTACATCCCTCATAACATTAACAACAACCATTGGGTGGCCTTGTAGGTTAATATGTTGGAAAGAAGGATTCACATACACGATCCCGACCCAACTTGCAACATCGCTGCTACAATGATGGATTCATGCAAGTAAGTTACTCAAATTCAGTATAGTATAGGTATACTAAGAGTTAATAGAGTTTCACTAGTAGTTGCGGTAGAGTTACTTAACATATAGTAAAGTTCATATACATGTATAGCGGAGTTCATTTATCTTGTGGTAGAGTTCATATAGCATATAATAGAGTTAATTTACCTTGTGGTGGAGTTCATATAACGTATAATAGTATTCATTTACCTTGTGGTGGAGTTCATTTACCGTATAATAGAGTTCATTTAACCTTGTGGTGGAGTTCATTTACCATGTAGTAGAGTTCATTTACCATTTACGTGCTTCTCCTTTTTTGTAGGTCATATGTCATGATGATTCCCAAGATGATTAAGCGTTTCTCAGCAGAGGAGATGCGTCCAAACATTAGCGCGACTAAATATCAAGATTCTCGTGTTATTAAAGGCGTATCACATAATGAACAGTCAGGCGACTATGACGTGTACACTCTCAAGATGATTGAGTGTTTGGCCCTCGGATGCAACTTCGAAGGTCTTAATGATGAGTACATTAGCTTCTTTTGCTGAAATACGCCATTGAATTCAGAGAGGAACTTCCAATGGAGGAGTCAATTTCTTACACTAATCCATGCCCCAAGAATTGTGTGATAAGGCCGCCCTCATTACAGCCTCCCAAGACCTCCTGCTGGATTGATAAATTTGTATAGTCTTAGTTTGTATAGTCTTTGATAATATAGTTGTATAGTCGTAGTATAATTTTATAGTCTTAGATAGCATAATTGTATAGTCATCTTCGCGAACCAACGTGTTAACATCTCCCTAATTGCATCTACAAGCTGCACAATAGGGAGAGTTCATGCCTCTGATAAGGCATGGTTGATTGATTTTGCAATGTTCGACGTAGTGAAATTGTATCTGTTTCTGGGAAAGTAAATTCGAGTACGCATGAAACTTTAGATCTAACGCCTGAATCTGAGCAAATATAGCATTGAACTCATCAACCCTAAATGTAGTGGTAGCTTTCTTGAACAATTTAAATGGCTCTCCCCCTCTAAATTTTTACAAAATGTTCTTACGTAGGTAGTAGGTGCAAATACTCTGAGAAGAAAGTAGGTACACATTTATAGCTTTGGCAATGGATTTATGCCTATCGGATATGATGGCAAGTTCTCTGTCATCAGGGATAACACGGTTGAGCTGTCTAAAAAACCATTCTCAAGATTCGTCATTCTTGGTATCAACCACACCGAAAGCCATAGGAAATATATTGAAGTTACCGTCTTGCATGGTAGCAGTTAGTAGAGTACCTTTATACTTCCCTTGCAAAAAGGTACCATCAACAACAAAAACCTTCCTCATGTACGGAAAACCCCTAATACTTGCATTGTAGACCATGAATAGAAACTTGAACCTGTCTTGCCCGTCTACTTCGAGCTTTATTAGGGTTCCGGGATTCGCTCTTCTAATAGCAAACAAGTACGGCTCAAGTTCTTGGAAATTACTTTCAGAAGTTCCTGTAACTAGGGCTTGTGCTTGGCTTAGAGTACGGTGTGCTTTCCAAACTTCAAATGCATAAATTGTAGTTATGACGACGTTAACTCTACTATGAAGGACGTTTAACTCCACTACGAGGAAATTTAACTCTACTATAAGGACACTTAACTCTACTATTTCCACATTAACTCTACCACATAAAAATTAACTCCACCATACCATACCAATATCTAACTTTACTATACAAGTTTAACTGACTACATTAACTCCACTACAAGGAAGATTAACTCTACTATTTCCACCTTAACTCCACTACTAGAAATTTAACTCTACTACAAGGATGATTAACACCACCGTGACTACATTAACTCCACTACAAAGACGATTAACTCTAGTACTTCCACATTAACTCTACTACGTAAACATTAACTCCACCATACCGACATTTAACTCTACTACAAGGAAAATTAACTCTATTATTTCCACACTAACTCTACTACAATAAGATTAACTTCACCATGCCAAATTACGTTATATGAAGTTTGTACCTTTAGAGTGAATTGCTTGTTCATTAAATCAGCAACATGTCGAGGAAGAACAGATGGCCCAATTCCACCTACGAATTCCATGTATAAACGTCCTAAGACTTTAATAGACGATTCTCGTGCACGACCTGATCTCTCTGTAACAGAACAACTATATTTTCCCCTATACTTTCAGACAAAGAAACAACCACCGTCATCAACATGTGAAACTTGCACTCTCCACTAACAGTTTGGTACCCAAAATTTCGCATCCGACACTATCTTTGATGAAGCCACAACATGGAAGTCAAACCTTGGTGAGACAGAAAGAATCTTTAGCCTCGTCACGAGTTCTTTTTTTGATGAGTATTGTTGCCCAACAACCAATGCTACTGCAGACATTTCTATGTCCAAATACTCAGCCTTCAAATCGAACCCCATTGCTTTCTGCGAGAGGTTTTTCTTCTCATATCCCTTCGATTTTCTACGAACACTGATATAATCTTCATCATCTTAGCTTACGTCATCCATATCATCGCAACAGTCAAATCTGAATTATGCATCTCTACTACAAGGGCCATCTCTACTAGACGAAGGATCAACTCTATTACACCAATGTTCAACTCTATTATACAAGGCATCATAGTTCTCCCACTTACATTGGAATTTCTCGTCACTGTTACCTTTATCGTTATCTTTTTCAGGGAAACTCGCTGAAATACGAGATCTAGTAGAAATCTTGACACATAGACGTATTGCTTCTTTACGAAATTGTTGCACAAACACTTGCAATTTTTTTTTGTTACTTATAAATATAGGGGGAGTATCTTGTGGTAGTTAATGAATGACTACATTTGGCATATAACTTAATTTTACTTCATGACGTTGTTGATCCAAACAAAAATTGGCATAAACCATCTCCAGAAATTCATCGAGCCTTAAATGTTCACCAATGCCTATTACTAGTCCACCGAAAAAATCCATCGACTTTCTTTAAAACTCCATATCCCACAAACCAAAATAATTTGATCCATAGATCTAAACAGAAAAAGCCAATAAACACTATAATGAAGGACCTTGAAATAAGTGAAGGAGCTTAAAGAAAGCTACAATGACGTCACTTATGGAGGAAGCAGTTAGGTGTGCGGCAGATGAGCTAATAACTAAGGGGTAAATTTGTAATTTAAACTCTATTACGGATGTAGTCTAGGTTTTCAAAATCAACTTTACTACAAAGGTCAGTAACTCTACTAAACACTCTTTAACTCTACCACTAGTTAAACTTTAACTCTTTCATGCACAATTTTTTCGCACAACTCAACTCTACTACACACACTTAAATTCTACTACGTTAGGTTAGTAGAGTTAATTAAAGTGCAAAAATCAACTCTACTATACATAAATTCTTACTCTACTATACACGACTTTTAATTCATATCAACTATACTAAACGCACTTTAACTCTACCACATTGCACTCCGTTAGTTTAGTAGAGTTGATTAAAGCGCGAAAATCAACTCTACAACGCATAAATTCTAACTCTATTATACACGACTTTTAATTCATGTCAACTATACTAAACACACTTTAACTCTACTACGTTGCACTCCGTTATTTTAGTAGAGTTGATTAAAGCGTGAAAATCAACTCTATTACGCATATATGCTTATTGTACTATACACGACTTTTAATTCATGTCAACTCTACTAAACGCACTTTAACTCTACTACGTTGCACTCCGTTAGTTTAGTGGAGTTGATTAAAGCGCGAAAATCAACTCTACTACGCATAAATTCTAACTCTACTATACACGAATTTTAATTCATGTCAACTCTATTAATTACACTTTAACTCTACTAGGTTGCACTCCGTTAATTTAGTAAAGTTGATCGTTTACGTGGCAAATTTCATTAATGACATTTTCGTAAATACGTTTTTTCTTTACTCATTAGAAAATGATAAAATGATATATATAAAATTTTTAGAAAAACTATTATAGTAATTTTCAAACATTTGCTCTATTTAAATAATTAACTCTTACTTCCACCTTAATCTAGCAAATCACCCACGAAAATATGGATGCATAGGGATATTTTTAGAAATTAATTTAACCACTATATTCTTACAATTAAACTATATTCCCTTTAAAAGTAGAAAGAAAAAATAAATCTTCAGACAAAATAGTAAACACATACTATTACTCAATTACCTTATAGATTATCCAAAAATTTGTGTATTTCCAATTAAAGGATTCAATTTATAAAGAAGACTTAAAGAAAAATCATAAACTGAACCTATAAAATCTGGACATAATATTCGTTTATACTACATAAAAAATATTTTAATCATATAATAATTTCATGTTATTTATTTTTGATAATTATATTTGTATCATCTTATGATTTATAAACTATTTATATTTGTATTATAATAATTATTGAATATTTCTAAATTATAAAATAATTTTGGAATAAATTCAAAAATGGAATCTCCAAATCTAGACGTTTCCATATGTGCGTATGCCTTTTTATTTTGTTTTTTCATAAATGTCATTCATAAGACAGAATTGCTTATACTGTAATTTGTTACTCTACGATTTTTTCTCTTGATTTTTCGCTTTGAAAGTTCTCTGATCTTTGTAAGAAAATTCTTTGATCTTCCTATGAATTTTTCCAATCTCTTAGATTTTTGTTACACAAATCTTCTACAAAGTTCATTAACTAGATCTATAACCTTATTCGATTCAAAAGATTTGCAAAATTTTAACCTCAATTTTGATAAATCTAAACGAGTTCTAAAGTTTTGAGATGTTAGGGGTTTTAAATTTAATAATTTTAGTGGTTCGCGTTTAGAAATTTTCGTCTAAAAACTAAAATTCTTGAAGAATAAGTATCTTTTCTATTGTATTATTTGCTGGCATCGATGTAATCAATATGAGACAATATATTATTTTTTCTTCGAGATTTTGGTTTTTGATGAAATATAAGTTTGTTTATAAAATTTGACAGACGGTTCTTGTCCAAACCTTATCAAATAATTAAAGTAATTTTTATATATTATAATTAAATAGTATATTCCAAATTTAATGTGGTCAGTTTATGAAACTCTTAAAGGTTTTGCATTAGTTGAATTAACTAATTGTAAATGTCTAAATGTATATAAAAATTTGTTGGATAATCTATTAAATAATTAGATAATAATATCCGTGGACTATTTTATTATTAATAAATTACAACATTTTTTATATCATTAAAATTTTAATGATATTTTTTGTAATTTTTTATAATTTTGTGATTTCTAAAAATTCGTCATCTTATTATTACTCAAAATTAATATTAAAATAATTATGTGTAGAGATATATACTCTGTTTAAAGAAGCTGCCAGCAAAAAATATATTGTTGAACAAAAAAAACCAAACTGAATGTTTTTGTTGCAATTGATTTTATATTTGTCATCCAATAAATAATATTAATCAAACGGAAAAAATCAAATAAACCTTCAACCAACAAAAATGGGTAGATTAGACATTTAACTCACGAGACTTCAAAATAATTACCCGATTTTGTGTTGACCCTCAAATAAAACATAATATTTCATATATACCCAAAATCGAAGAGAATGAGATTTAAATTCCTAAATCCCCAAATCCCCTTTTCTTCTTTGACATTTTCTTCTTCGACATCCTCTTTTCTTCTCTGTGAAATCTGTCTATTTGTTATATTGGTTCTCTTTTTTCCTTTTATTCTAATTGATAAAGAATGAGTTGTGGATTGTCTTCTAGTTCGGCAAATTCTGGTCGTGGGATTCCTTCTAGGTGTGTGTGTTGTTTGGTTGTTAAAATCTTCACACCGAGGCCAAAGGATAATCATGGTAGGCCATTCTTCCGTTGCGTAAGTAGAGAAGAGGTAATATTTCCGATTTCTAGTAAGTAAATAAGTCATTAAAATATAAGCAAATTTCGATTAAGTTTGTTGTTGTTTTTGGTGAGTTAAAAGCATTTGCAACATAATTTTTATAGATCTAAATTATGATCTTCAACAGTTGATTGGAAAGAAGGTAGTGTTGCATCCTCACCATCATATTCTCCATTTTCCTCTGAATAAAAATATAAAGTAACTAAGTAATTCAGAATTTATAAATGTCATAAAATTAAAACTCATCAAAAGAAGTATTTGTACCATTTTCATAAGCTTCAAAACCTTTTAACCAATTGCGAGTGCATATTAGGGCTTGAACGTTCTTTGGGAGAAGACGACTTCTATACTTGTTCAAAACTCGAGCTCCAATACTAAAAGATGATTCTGAAGCTATTGTTGTAATCGGAATACTAAGAAGATCACAAGCCATAGAAACCAATACTCCATAGCGTTGAGAGTTATCTTTCCAATATTTCAAAATATCCAAACTCTCAAAACTCTGTGTATCTAATGGCAGTTCATCTAGATAAATTTCCAAAGAAGACTTTCCACTAACAACAACATTACCTTTTCGAAACGCAAAAAAATCCTATCAACAAAAAGAGAGATTAAAGCATTTATTATATGGTAAAACAAATGTGTACGGAGGAGAAACAAATAAGGAAGAATATTAATTCAAATTAAAATAGATTTAATTAGGTAATAGAAGAAGTATGCCTTTTATTGGAGACTTTTGACCAAATCAAAAGGAATGTTCTCACTAATTATTTAAAAAAGACATTAGAAGTGTGTAAAAGGTGGACGAATATTCTTATTAATATGTACTTATTGCAGCAAGCTTAAGATGTAAATGAAAAGTAAACATTAAAAACTTACATCATAATTTGAGAAGTTTCCACTTTGATTTTCACCATCATTTTGAATATTGTCTCGTGTTTCTGAGGGTATTGGTGTCAATTTTGGCTTGTTATCATATGCTTCAAAAAGAGTTTGAAGTTTCCCATGTAAGTGCTTCAACTTCTCTTCGGCTGAACTTATGTCAAGGTTTTTGAAACAAAATTTAGCAAGCATCATTTTTAGCCTTGGATCAAACACGGAAGCCATTGCAAGAATCTCACTATATTCTTCCCAATACTTATCAAACTTTTCTTTCATCGGGATGACCATTTCTCTTATAATCTCATCAGCACTAGTCTCATGCTTTTTCAACCAGCTCTGAATCTTCCAAACTTGCATAAAGTACAAATTTGAGGTCGGATAAGTAGTACCTAAAAAAAGGCGAGTGATTTCATCAAACGGTTCCAAAAAGTCACACATCATTCTCCCTCGTACCCATTCCTCGTTTGTGGGAAGAAACTTGTAATTTCTGGAATCAATGACTTTGAGATTACAAAAAGCAGATTGATACTTCAAAGCCATATTAAGCATCTTGTATGTAGAATTCCATCGAGTTGGCACATCCAGCACCAAACCAGCCTTCAATCTTATCCCAACAGTTTCCACACACTTTGCAAATAATCTCTCTCGAGACTCAGAAGCTTGAACATATTTGATACTCTCTCGGATTTTATTCACAGAATCCCCAATCACTTTCAGCCCGTCCTGCACAATGAGATTAAGAATATGTGTTGAACACCTGACATGTAAAAATTGTCCCTTGCACAGTAAATCATTCCTCAAAAGCAGCTGCGACTTAACAATGTCTAGCATTGAATCATTGTTAGTAGCATTGTCTAAAGTCACTGTAAAGACTTTCTTATCAATTCCCCAATCATTCTATATCTCAAGAAGCTTCATCGTTATGTGCATACCTGTATGTGGAGGAGGTAAAGCACAAAATGCTAGAATCTTGTTCTGCAATTTCCAATCATGATCAACATAATGTGCTGTCAAACACATATACCCCTCCTGAGTGATAGCAGTCCACAAATCAGAAGTAAAACAAACTCTTCCAGGGAGATTAGCTAATTCTCTCTTTAGCTTATCGGACTCGTTCTCAAAGAAGTTGTAAACATCTGCAGCAGCTGTGTTCCGACTAATAAATTTCACATCAGCATTCAAATATTTCCATACAGATCTAACTCTCTCATACTCAACATAAGAAAATGGAAGATCATGGTGAATAATACACTTAGCAACCATTTCACGAAAAACCATATGATCTATCTTCCTAGCTCTCAATTTTGCTTCTGCATTCATCATCATTTGACCAACATCACCATCCTTAGGCTTACTCTTGCATTTCTGAATATGACGTCTATAGCAATTAGTACCATTTTTGTGTGAATTATATGCATAATCACTCTTGCAATGAATACATTGGGCTCTTTGTTCACTTTTCCCCGAACTATCAACCTTAGTAATAATGATGAAGTCTTCCCACATTGTTGAATATTTTTTCCTCTTCTTTTTCTCTGATGGCTTTCCATTACCATCATCATCATCACTAGCAACATCGGGTACATCCACAATTGGGATTTTATCTTTGAGCTTTTGAGATGACCCTGCTCCATCGAACCTCTCTTGTTCGCCTAGAGCGTTTAGTGAATTGATAAGTTTTTGAGATTCTTCATCAACTAATTTCTTTTTATAATGATCCTGTGATTCCTATCAAAATCAACACAATAAACTATTAATGAATAAATAATTATCACACAAATAATAAAAATTGTTTACAATTTACAAACGACAACTAGGCCTTTACGGCCGTTTTTATGACGAAAGAAATTGTGTTACATTGATCAAACATCACTGTCCAAAACAAAATTGATCAAATCATTAAAAACCATAGACCAAAACTAAGAGAAGAGAGATATAGTAAGAGAAGCTAATAGACTGAACAAAAACAAGACCTTGTGTAAAACAAGAGAAGCAAAAGACTAAAAACATATATACCATTACAAGTTTTTGATCTATTGCTTAATGAAGAAAATAACTTTTTGTATCTTGCGTTGCTCTGTCGTGTGTTGTCTGTGTGTGTCGTCTGTGTGTTGTTGTTTCTGGTATGTGTATGTGTTGATGTGTGTCTCTTATATCCTATCCAAAAAAAAATTAGGTCAAGTTGTTAGTTACCTATAAACACTCTCTAGATAAGAAAGAGTTTTCAAAATTTCTTTAAAATTTCTGTTGCGATCTAAATGGAAACAGATATACCTTGAATCAATGACTTCATGTAACTTGGATATAGATTTGGGTTCTAGCACCTGCAGCAACAAAAATAAGATAAACTACATGTTTGATGATTTGAAACAGTTAGGTACGTCTGTGTAGAAAAATTGAGATGTAAAGTTGAGAAACACAAGTACCTCAGGGTAGTAGATGTTGTCTATCTTCGGTTGTTAAGTGCATAACATCTTCCATAGGAAAACCGGATGTAGAAGTCTGAGGGGTATGCTGTTTTGCATTAAGTTCTGTATTCTCGTTCTCCCAACATCTCCTGAGAAGGATCCATCTTCATTCTGCAACACAACAATATCTAATCTCAAAAATACGAAAACATATTAATATCTAACATAAGAGTCTGTTCCTTTATGTTCTTATCTCAAACACTTCTCCATGTGGTGGAACAATATGTATGTTCATCCAGCAACAATGGCAAATGAAATGATTGATAATGTCCATAGCAATCCTATTTTTATCTGAATCTGAAAGAATGAAGAACAAGATTTATATAAAGAAATGCATCAGTGTCTTGCACAAACGAGGAATCTTTGCTACAATTCTACTTACCTGTTCCCCTAAAATCCATCGTTACTTCGATCAACATGCTTGGCTAGTGCTCTAGCTCCATGGCTTAATCTACAACCTTTTATCTCAACAAAACAGAAATACAAAGATTCTAAATTGTAGTCACATACACAGCTTAGATATTCCCAAAAGGATTCACTATGATGTAATAATACACTTGATTTATGAATCGAACTATATCTTAGCTTTTGTGGTACCTTTGGTTTATATGGAAACATGTACGATGAGAGAAATACTGATTTTGGGGGAGGGAGAGCATACAAAACTGATCCAGTTGTGTAAGAAAGACCAAGAAGGCTTTTTACACCAATGTAACTTAAGCCCTGCAATTTTAGATTTTAGTTCTTGTAAGAAACACAAAAGAGAACAATAATATGAGTCATAAATCACAGAAGAAAGTATGTGAAACTCAAACTCACAGAGAGTATGTGAGCCAAAGCAACACGAGGCTGAGAAACAGATTTAGTAAGATGGATTGCCACAACACCATTGATCTTTTCTTGATCAAAATCATACAACTTTTCAAACATTTGCAGACCTGTGAATTGTGAAATGTTTGAAAGAGAACTTAAAAAGAAGCTAATGGTTAAGGGTCTATATTAAAAAGCCTACCTTCTTCCACTGTTTTAATGCCAGGAAACACTACTCTGGACTCTCTTGTTTCAACAGCTCATAAAAGGACGAATATTGGTGAACTTCCTATGTGTTGTTAACATTAGAGAGAATCTATTACAGCAAAACATTTACGAAAAAGCGAAAGAAAATTATGTCAACAGTCAATCTCACCAGGACTTCAAACATGAGACATTCATTTATCATAACCATTGAACCTCTTCGTTCAAGTCTGAGGATATCAAACAACATTTGTGAACACAAGAGACACAGAAGTTATCATACTCAGTCATCATACCTATCATACTCAGCTTCAAAACACCTTGCTTCAACTGTTTTAATGCCATCCAATGTATCAATTCAAATCAAACTAACCCAAGATCAGATCAAGACTCTTGTCACTTTGAACAAAATTTCCAGGCATTCAAAAAGGAAGTTTGAACCTTTCACAAGGGAGAGTAAGGGATCTTGAATGTGGAGCTCGCAAGCTATATCCTTCAAGGCCTGTTAGAGTATCGCAATCAAAACCAATGAATTCAAAGCGATCCAGGAAGAGTTCTCGACAAGGAGAATAAAATGGGGAAAAACGGTTATACCGCGGGAGGAAAGCAAGATCAAAATCATATCAAAAATCAAATAAAGAAAATGGACAGGAGAGAAGAATAGTTACCTGGGAGGAAGACGTAGAGCTCATCAGCTTGAAGCGAGATGAGACTGGTTACCGGTTTCCTATTTCAAAGAAGACGATATCACTGAGATGATATCACCGAGACGATATCACCGACACAAAGGAGACGATATCATCGATCGGGAGAGGTTGCATGTCTCACTCTGAGATTCTCACCTACTGAGACTCTTTCAATTTCAGATTACTAAAAAAAAAAAAATTGCGGGTTAACCCGCAAACCCGCAGTCCATTGCGGGTCGGATCCACATGACCCATTTGTCCAAATTGGATCAGCCCGCTAGACCCGCTTTATAATGGACATATATTTATTTGTTCAGGCCCGCGTCCAAATGAGTCTAAATGGACCAGGCCCGCGGGTTAATAGCCCACTTGACAAGCCTACTTCTTTGATTAGATTTGAGAATTTCAAATCTGCCACAAGTTGCAGATAAACTAAAGTTAGGGTGCTGCACTTTTAGTGAGAAGTGTATTATTGTCTCCACGTTTCTACTTTATTTATCTCAAATCAAGAAAGACCATGTCCTTTTTAGGTCAGTGAGGTCAGCCTTAAACGTATCGCAGTTTTGCAGAATTTTGAAATTGTTTTGCCCTTCCACAAATGATAGAACTTGACAACTTATTGCTGGATGTTCTTTCATTCTCTCTGAGGTTTCACGAATTCTTAACATCTTTCTTCCATATTAGTGTGATGTAACTTTTATGGTTTAAGCAACAAGTTGATATTTGTGTTTTTTCTGCTACCTAATTTAGCATTCCCTAGAACATGTTAGTGTAAGATTTTAAGACATTATGCGGAATAGATAGAGAATTATAGAGTAAAAGTTTTTATTCTTATTGCTTTATTAAATGTATATCGGATTACAAGAGCATATATAGGCGACAAGTGAAAGAGGAGAGGTGAGAACCCTAGCCGCCCATGTGACCGTTGGAGAGGAAAGAGACTTTGGCAATCCCAAGACTTGTCACTTTCATCCTTGGGTCGTACGCTCCCTTGGACTTGCGGCATGTCGCTTTCATCCTCGGGTTGCTTGCTCCCTCGACTTTGACGAACGCCTCAGCTGGTCCCCATACTCCTAACGGTCATATCTTCTCAGTTAGGGTCTAGTGGGACCTTAACTAAGTCTCCCAAACGGCTCCCTAAGTCCCAGCACATCGCATTTAGTTTTGGGAAAAGGTTGACTTTTTGGTGGGTGCGTTGACCTGAACATTTCAACTTCCTGCAGTAAGGTGTTCCTCGGACCAAAACCTTCCCACGGTACGTTCTGCGATGTACCGCGGTTCGAGGTTCCTTCAGATACATTTCCTTCCCGCGGTACGTACTCTGTTGTACCACGGTATGGTTTTCCTCGGTCTTTGACTTATCCGCGGTTCATCCTGATCCTTCCCGCAGATCGTGCCTAACCTTCTTGCGGTACGTACCAAGTCTTCCCGAGGTACGTACTCAACCTTCCCGCAGTACGTCCTGAGTCTGAGCGTTGACTTTCCTGGTCTGCACGTTGACCACGTACCGCGGTGCATGAAATCCTTCCTGTGGTACGTGCTTCACGTCCTGATGGTCCGATGGTCCCGGTAAGGTGTCGTGACCTCCGTTCACAGCCAGATACTCTGTTTACGTGACCCGATACTCATTCTTTTCCCAATCTATATTTTGATAGCCTTGATAGGTCTTGATCAATAGTTAGGCTCTTACATCAAGTGTAAGGTATAGTATGGTTTATAAACAATCGAGACAGCAAGAGAGAACTATTATATTGTTCATCGGCTTTCCCTTATATGTTATGGTAACCTTATTCAATAATAATCAAGAGGTGGCAGTAGTGTCTATAATTTGCTTTGAATATGTTTTACAGGACGTCTACTACTCTATGCCTCTTTGCAAAACTAAAATGGATCAGACAACTGCTGAAGATCTTGCGGAACTCTCAGGGATAGAGAATCATGACCTTGGCCAGGTATGTGTGCCTTTAGTTACCTATTCAGGAAATATATCTCTGTCTAGGTGTATATTTCACTTGTGTAGCACCTGCTATGATATGTGGAGATTATCGGTATTTTTTCTGACTCCTGTAATGGATGCAGATTCGCCGTTCGTGTTCTGTCTCAAACGTAGATATAGTCCAGAATCTTTCTTGGCTTTTGGGGGAAATGAGAATGTACAAGGATTGTATGATCTTCTGTTAAATTGGTACGTGTGAACATTTTACTCTGCAAATGAAATTTTTGTGAAGATGTTATAAGCATTGATTCTCAATCATGCGTAGGTCTTCGTTAAGATTTCTTCCCACCGCAGATGTTCCATTATTATATTCACCAGTGCCATTTCGAAACGCTGCACTGTCTTCGCCCGAGGTATATCACACATTGCTGCTTTGATCTGTAGTCTGTGTCTCTGTGATTCTCTTGCTGTGACACCTTTGTTGTAGATGGTAACAATTTGAGATTCCTTCCCTGATATCCAGATCAAGTGCACCGAGATGGTAAGAGAAGAACATACAGGTTGCTGCATGGCCGAGATTAAACGTGAATATCTTCCGCCTTGGATTATTAGCAATATTTGTGCAAATGTGGTTGCTACTGGACAAAACTTTGAAGCCAGGTTCGTTGATGCAAATCCCCTCTTTACTGAACCAAAAACTGATGTCTTTGTTAAAAGAATGCTAACATTCTGTGAATTTGAATTCAGCTTTGTGACCGATAAAACTGACCGTGAGTCTCGAGTAATAGAAGGCACAGGAGAAACAAGAAATGATGCGTCTGGCATTCGCGGAGCAGTGATCTGTCCTCAACTTCGATCAAGCCATCTAAAGAGCTGGAAGTATTGCAACAAGTCTTACACGGTTTCGCTATCTTGCTCCTGACATGTATTTCCTTTGAATCCTCTTTCTCTATCTATATTTTATTCAGCGTGTTTGAATGTGACCCCAAAATCTAATAATCAATCAGTCGGTATCTATTGGTAATTTGGCTGGACACATCCAGAAACACATTTGACTGTAACTTTGGTCTGAACTCTGAACATATCTGTTAAATGCATTTTCAAAGATATAGAATCATCATTTTTAGAGAAAGCTAGTTTCTGTTTTTAAGTCTCCATCTTTTGGTTTGAAACTCATCTTCAAAAATATTGTACGGGTAACTTTTTGGGTGGTATTTGCTAGGCTTGATTTAGTGTTATATTTGGTTTGTCATTGGTTCCTCTTTGTTTTGTAGAATTGAAAGCGTCCTTTGTTCTCTGGTGGTCTATTGTAGTTCTGGAAACTTTATAATCCTTATTTAGCAAAATCAATCGGAAATCCTGTTCTTGTAACACCTTAACGCAAAAACTGAAAAAGGTTCGCTCAGTAACTTTAAAAAGTTTCTGGATTCAAACAACATCTGATAAAAAAAATCAGACTTTTATATAAAAACAATGGAAAAAAAAGAAAGACTGGGTCGATTAATTGTAGGTCTTCGTTTCTCGTTCTCTCTCTCTTTTCGCGTCCCCTTTTCTTCTTCACTACACTGGTCTCTCTGTTACTGAGACGCTCGAAAGATCTTAGAAGGTAATTCCGTCGATTTCAGTCTTCTCGTTCTTGATTTCATTCTTGTCGTTTTTGATTTCACTATGATTATAGCGAATTTTGGAACTTTTAGTGCCTAGCGAGAACACCCTTTGTCCCAATTTCTGTTCCAAGTTCCAGCCTTTTTTGAGTATGATCCAATCACAGATTGAGTAACTTTCAGCTGCATAACCAAATGGAGGAACCGAGAGAGGAAAGTGTGTTTGTTGGTGACTGCAGAGAGCCCATGGAGGAAGCTCAAAAGGAGCTAGCTTTGTCTTATAAAACTGAAACCCTAAGTGGTGAAGATGCAACCACGGTAGAGTCATCGAATTCAGTTGTTTGCGATGTTAATGAGATCGAAGTCCCAAGTGATAGAGGTTCAGCTGATAAAGATGGTGAGGAGACTAAGGATGATATTGAGAAGACAGTTAGCTCTGACGATGTTGAAAAGACTGATACTATTACAGAGCCTGAAACTGAGAGAAACGATATCGAGTGTCTTGGAGATGCTGGGACTGATGAGGTGAAGCCGGTAGCTGAGAAAGGAGTGAATAATGAAAAGGAAACAAATGAAGTTGAAGATAAAGGCGGTGCTTTTGATGCTGAACAAAGTGTTCAATTTGCGAAGTCCCACCAGAGTTTAGTCGATAGGGAGATGCTTTCTGTTACTGAAAATGGAGCTGACCAAGAGAAGGCATCAACAGAAAAAAGCGAGGAGGATGATAAGAAAATGGGTGTTGATAGCCAACAGGAGAAGGAAGAGAAAGTGACTCATTCTTACAATGAACAGGGTGATTCTGGATGCGAGACATTAGATGCTGATCAAGAGAAGGAAGTAGCAAAAAAAAGTGAAGAGGAGACTAGTGAAATGGATGTTGATAGCAAGCAAGCCAAGGAAGAAATTTTGGTTCGTAATGAACAAAGAAATCTGAGATCTGAGAAAGCATATGCTAAGCATTCAGAATCTGTAATAGTTCCAGAGGAGTCTATCCAATTAAGTGAAGGGGGTATGAACGAAGTAATTCCAGGTACTGTTTCGGTAGAGTTAACAAAAGATAACCAAAATGAAGACAATGGAAAAGACATGGAAATCGATTATGCTGCAGAGGAACAGGTGGAAACTGATGTTAAAGTAGGTGGCGCTTTGAATAATGCTCGCAATGAATCTGCTGGTGGCAGGAATGATTTCAATGTAGTAAAGGCAATGGAAATTGATGAACAGAAAGATAGTGCTGATATGTCAACTGACCTTACCCAAACATTCAAAACTACTGATTCAGCAAACCCAAATAGTCCTACTGAAGATGCTGCTACAGGTGAAGTTGAACCGTTGGATCATAATGCTCTTTTTGATCCAAGTTCTGATATTACCAACTTTATTGATTTCAGTGGTGTATCATCTTGGTCAGGAAATATACAAGACCTTAAAACCGAAACTGGTAATGTATCCTTGAAAGAGGATAAGAAAGCTACTTACATAGGAAAGAAAGTTTCCACATTGGATGGTAATGTAAGCTTATATGCTGAAGAAATTCAAAATGAATCCAGTGAAGCCTGTACTCCTGTAAGAGCAGAATCTTTAGCTGCTGCTACAGAGCGCCATGCAATTATGGGATCTGACGAAAACCCAGAAGTTAAAGATCATCAATACGTAGATGAGAACACTGCAAATCAACAAGATAAAAGGAGAGAGGAAAATGATATTTCTCATGAACGTATAGATCCAAACCAAAAGGAAGATACTGAAATGGAAGGAAATCCCAACAATTCGGATTTTGCTGATGATGAAGCTGGTTCTGATATTAAAACCAATGGTATGAAACTAATGGAAGATGTCCTGAGTGAGGATTCACCTTGGGAAGGTAGAAAGACTTTTTCATCTGCGAAAGTGTCAGGAGTTCATAGACCGTCCTTTAAGATCGGTGCATGCATAGCCAGAGCTGCTACTCAGATGGCAGGATCTCCTTCAGTAGTTAAGAGTAGTAACTTTGGTGATGAAACTCTTCCCGTTGAGAGTTTTGTCATGCAGCTTCACTCTGCAGCAGTAGACCCTGTAAAAGAGAATGTTGTAATCTGACATTGCCACTGACTTTTTCTTAGAGTTCCGAAACTCATCTGCTTCTCAGCAAGTTACCTCAGAAAAGGTGAGCATTAAAAGAGTTAAACTATCCAATTCTAATGCAGGAGGAACCGAAGCATTTGAGTTTGAGGAAATGGGTGACACATACTGGACTGACAGGGTGATCCATAATGGTGGTGAAGAGCAAACGCCACCTACTGACAGAGGAAGCTATCAAGTTGTGCCAGTTGAGTTGAAACCTGCTCAGGTTCAAAGGACTCGTCGACCATACAGACGACAGACTCAGATCAGCATTCCTCATTCAGCTTCAGAGAAGCTGGCAAATTTTGATGATAATGCACCCGCTGAGCTTATAATGAACTTTTCTGAATTGGATACAATACCTCCTGAGAAGAGTCTGAGTAGAATGCTCAAGCATTTTGGACCTATACGTGAGTCGCAGACTGAAGTCGACACGAAGAAACACCGGGCTAGAGTAGTTTTTAAGAAGGGGGCTGATGCTGAGGTTGCTTACAGCAGCGTAGGAAGTTTCAAGATATTTGGAACGAAGTCTGTGAAGTACGAGCTCAGCTATACAATTACTGAAACATTCAAAGTTCAACCTTATGTTGTCTCTCTAGGCGAGGAGGATGCAGCACTATGTCCTCCCTCGTAGATGGATTTTTAGTTCAGGTAAATCTGATTCATTGCCCCCCATCTTGCTGGTGTGAAGCTGATGTGTCAGTTCCTCTGGATGATGCATTGTTTTTGTTTTGTTTTATTATGGTATTCATATCTAAGGTTTATACTTTTTCACATAAGGACCGAAAAGAAATGGATATATGCATAGTGCTCTGTTAGATTCAAGCTTGCAATTAAGAGATACACGACCAAAATTAATGAGGCCATGTATTTGTTGCTTGTGTGTGTGTGTTTCCCTTAAAAATGGCATATATGAATTTTCTTTCTTAGGAGCTGTAAATTGATTAAATAGAGTTATTAGATTTAGTGTTTCAGGTGAAATCGGTTGGCAGGCATCAAGAGAAGTAAAGGCTAAAGTGGCTCAATGGAGTGGAGGCTCTTGCTTGTGTTTTTGTTACTGTTTAGGTAGAGATTTAGACTGTATAATATGAGAAAGCATGGTATGTTCTAGAGACAAGGATTCTTGGTTATGTGTAATTGTCGAGGTTAGAGAGATTATGTGTTTCTTTCGTGGCTAAACATTTGATTTGTTGCTATTAAACCAAGTGACATCAATACTGTTGTTGAGATGATTCTGAGCATTCAATCTGGTGACTTATGTTAGGTAATCCGACCAAGTTGGTTACCAAATTTTATTAAACTAGTCTGATATCACTTAACACCTATGCCATCAAAGTGTGTTGTTTTGTCAAAATCCTGTTATGAACATCGGATATATAATCAGATTCTGAATCATTGGTACATGTTTGATCGAAGTAGAGAGCAATGTACATTCTTTAGATATTCTTTTTTCTGTCCAACAGTAGTTGGATCGACAAATTTCGATCCATAACTAAAGTTTTTCATTTTAAAAATCAAAAATTTCGGTAAGATAATAATTAATATGTGGTCCCATGAACATTACAAATTAATATTGGGTCGACGATCCAGATCCCCTTCAGAAGTTTTAAAACTTCAAAATGTACCCAAAAGTATTCTTAAAGCCATTTACACATATGTGAATGTGAAGGATCTATTTCCCTCCAACAGAAATTGCAAAATTAATTTCCCCCTTATTGGTATACCGTGTCGTGAACAAAACCGTAATTGGTCAACTACACCATGATTTGTTCTAAACCGCGACTAACATGAAATATTAACTGTAATTGGCCAATTAAACCGTTATTTGACCCAATTACAGACCCATTAAACATTTTGGTCGACCTATTTCGATTCAGTCCCCAAAATCCCCAAAACCCATAATCACCCTAAATCCGTAAAATTGAATTCGATTAAAGCGGATTCGACAATGGATATCGTTGAATTCGATGGAGGAACTAGTAATTGAGGTTGTAATGAAGACGATTTAGATGAGGAGATGCGTGAGAGGTTCGATTATGATGTTGCAGAAAATATGGAGCGTTTCATTGAGGAGCCTCTAATCTGCCATGATTGTGTTCCTGACAGTGAAAGCGAAGAAAGTGGAGACGATGACCACGATAAAGACTTGGGGGAAGGAGAATCTAGCCCACTCTATGTCGAAGAAGCAGAAGATTCGAAGAGGTGATGGCCATTTGTTTGAAGGTCAAGAGTTCCTATCTGGTGTAGCTTTCAAAGAGATCGTCTTGGATCACACATTGAAGAATTGTAGGAATATTCGGCAAACTAGGTACGATAAGAACAAGTGGTCCTTCAAATGTGTAGGTACTAGATGTAGTTGGAGGATTTTTGCTTCTACTTGAGGAGATTCAGACAAATGGGTAGTTAGGAAATTCAAATCTAAACATAATTGCCATCAGAATGGTCAATGTGATATGTTAAAGGTGCTAGTATTGACTACTATGTGGCTAGATAAGATTAGACAAGAGCCGGATTACTATATGCCAGAGAAGATAAGGGAGTTGGTGTATAAAAAGTGGACGGTTAGAGTGACTAGGCCTCAGTGTCAAGCAGATAGGAATAAGACCTTAAGATGGATAGAGAAAGAGTATGATGAACAATTTGAGAGACTAAGAGATTATATGGCAGAGATTTTAGAATCTAATCCTAACTCTAGTGTTGTTATTGAGTCTAGTATGAATCAACAAAGAGTTGATGTGTTCTCTAGGTTTTATGTCTGTTTTGACGTTTTAAGACAATCGTGGTTGCAAACTTGTAGACCTATAATAGGAGTAGATGGATGTTTCCTTAGAGGAAAATGAAAGGACAGCTTCTAGTGGCACTAGGTAGGGATGGTAATAATGCCATCTATCCATTGGTATGGACTGTAGTGCAGGTAGAAAACACAAACAACTGGAAGTGGTTTATGAACCAAATCAAAGATGATTTGAATCTGGGTGATGGTGATGGTTTCATTATTGTCTCTGATCGCCAAAAGGTAAATAACTTTACACTTTGTAACTTGTGTAACTCTGCCATGTTCACGTTCTCTTTTGTATTCTCTGGTGCAGGGTCTGACAAGAGCCATGGAGGTGGAGCTGCCAAATATAGAGCATAGAATGTGTGTCCTGACACATATACGCAAACATAAAGTCAAAACACGGCAATAAACCACAGATGAAACCCTTCATTTGGAAGCTAGCATGGAGTTACAATGATGTTGAGTACAGAGAAAACCTGGAGCACCTGCTGGCGTATGACAAAGATGTGTATGAAGTTGTGCTTAAAGAGAAGCTAGAGACTTGGTGTCGGGCTTTTTATAGACTTGGTCCGTGTTGTGAATATGTGGAGAACAATTCGGTGGAGTCATTCAACAACACGATAGTGAAGGCAAGAGAGAAGCCAATGGTGCCAATGTTGGAGATTATGGCTAGGCAAGCCATGGTGAGAATTATGAAGAGGTTGATGATTGCAACAGAACACCGAGGAACTTGTACTCCTTATGCTGAAGACTACCTAAGGATGACACACGAACTAGCTGCAGACTGTAAAGTTTTCAGATCTACACACATAATGTTTCAGGTTGTTGAAGATGCTTGTTCGTACAGAGTGAATCTGGTTGGAAATACTTGCTCATGCAAGCGTTGGGATATAATTGGGATCCCCTACCAGCATGCTTATGCTGTCATCATTGTTCAGAAGCTATAGGTCTCGGATTATGTCTCACATTGGTTATAGACATCGAGGTGGGTGCAGACTTACAATGACGTCATCACACCCTTGAGAGGCGCTAAGTATTGGCCTGTCACCAATGAAAGGAGACTCCAAAAACCTGCTCAACCTCCACAACCAGGAAGACCAAAGTCAAATAAAAGAAAGAAATGAGCAAATAAAAGTCCAACAAAGAAAAGGATTATGCACTGTGGAATATGCAAGTCAGCTACTCATAATGCTAGGTATCACACTGGTGAACGAGCTAAGGTAATTGTAATTGTAGCTATGGTTATGTATGAATTATTTTTGATTACATATTGTTGGTAACTTGACCTTTTGGTTTCAGGAGGCTTCACATGGAGACTCTTCTCAAGATCAAGCTTCACAAGGAGTATCTTCTCAGGTACAACAGTCTCAAGAAGTCATCACTCAAGCATCTCAGTCCCAACCAGAGTATTGAAGAGGAAGTGAAGACATGCAAGCTCCTATCCTGTGTTTATTAGGAATCGTAGCTTTTGTATCTAGATCTATAAGATCTGGAGGGATATGTTTTCTGGATCTGGTTGTACATTTTGACGTTTACTGCTACTTGACCTTTCATTAATATTAAAGGCTTGTTCCTTACTATTTTTTGTTGTTGTTGTCTCCACTAACACATGGTCCTCACTAACTTTATGTCTCTATTGTGACTATTATATTCATCGACAAAGGACATTGTGAGTATTATATACAACTGGGACATTGAACCAAACTTAATTCATCAAAGAAATTGAACCAAACTTAATTTTCAAGCTGCCTACAATAGAGTTTAAAAGAGTTTAAGAGACATTGAGTCAACAAGAATAGTACATGTTGCCTACTTATTACATAGTTTCAAGCTGCCTACAATAGCAAATGCGCCAAAGACTACACAACCAAGAAGCCATTTCTTCATCCTCCATTCCGCTTCCTCAAGCTTGTCATCAACGTTTCCAACTAACTCATTATCCATCTTCAATGCATGTAAAGACAACTCCTTCCTTTGAAGCTCAAGACTGTTGTTTTCCAACTCCATCACACGTTTCTCAAGTCTTTGAACATCATTAATCATCCTATCAATCTCGTTCACAATTGCTTCATCCATCCATTTGAAAACGTGGCTATCCTTACTTAGCTACAATTTATCATACAATATATGGAAATTAGTGTAACTCAGGCTTCAGTTACAAAGGTAATTGGAAAATTCATGTAAGTTACCTTATTTGATGCGGCAAACGAACATCGATAGTACTGTCGATACGGATTATTCTCTGAATTCGAGAGTTTAGAGACAATATCAGAACCACACCAGCACTTCGTCGGAATTCCTACCACGAATCGAGCTCTACACACATCACACGAACTTCCAGTTGATAGACTTGAAACATTGCTCATTGTACACCTGAAACTCAAAAAGATAGTCAAACTCTCTCACAATCAAATAGATAATCAATCAAATTCACAATAGACAAGCACCTGCAAATCGTAAAATCGAAAGACCCAAATTAGGGTTCGTCAATTTCTTTCCCAAAATACAGAACAAATAATAAGATCCGACATCCACTTGGTTTAACAAGCGGGTCGGTATATACCCATTTGGTTTACATGCATACTGAACCGGTATTAAACTTGCTTTCTTCGGTTTCACGACACGGTATACCAATTGGGGGGAAATTAATTTCGTAATTTCTGTTGGGGGGAAATAGATCCTTCACACTCACATATGTGTAAATGGCTTTAGAAATACTTCGGGGTACATTTAGAAGTTTTCAAAACTTCCGAGGGGGATTTGGATCGTCGACCTATTAATAATATTCATCTAAATATATATATATATATATGATGTTTTAAAAATTAAATTTCTCTTATAGTTTATATTTATAAAATAATTGTTATGTTGTAAATTCAAATTATAATGTCATAGTATAAAAATAACTAAAATTTTCTTTAAATTTACAATTTTAAAATGTGTATCGTTTTTATTTTAATAGTCTTATATACTATTAAAATAAAATAAAATTGAAATCATTTATTATAAATTTGAATTTATGTATATCATATATACAAATGTATTTACCTCTCTTAACTCACATCCCTCCCTCTCGTCTCTTACCTCTCACATAATATAGTATCATAAAATATACTACATATTTTGTAACATCTTATTTATCTAAAATATATTAATCAAAAAGACCAAAATTAGGTTTATGGGTTAAGGTTTCTGTTAATAAAGAGTTTAAAAATATACAATAGCGATAGGTCACTAAGTCTAGCTTTTGAAAAGAGCAAAACCACACATACTTCGAATATAAACTACATGAAGAGGATCCATTAACTTTATGACGATTTGCCGATAAACCATGAAATAATAAAATCAATGTACTTTTCCAAAATAAAATAAAAACCGGTTAGATGTTTTCTAGAATCAGGTAGATATTTGAAATATTTGCTACTTATGACATAAACCGGAGTCAAAATACTCTCTTGGTAAATGGATATGGGAGAGAAAAATAGCGACTTTGATTTTAACCTCTCACAATTTATTGATACTCAATAGTTATTTGATTTTAAAAAAAAACTAGAAAATTGAGTTATATAGGCAAAAAATGTGTTTGTGAGAAGAAAAAACTAACTAAATGTATAATTAATAGATACCAATATATCAATGACTCTAAAATTTATTGTTATTCACCAAAATCTCCTATTAATAAGCTACATTTAGATAAATTATATTTTTAAAAAGAACTGTCTACACTAAAAGTGAAAGAAGAAGTGATAAGAAAAAGCTCACGTGGCAAAGAATCCGTGGCTAAAAAGCTAACCAAAATCTCCAACTCTCTTCTTATTGGATAAGACAAGTATCCAGAAGTCTTTCATTTCCATTGGTTCTTCTTTACTCCTTCTATAATCCCAAAAACCATCTCACAAACCTCTTCAAATTCTCTCCTTCATCATCTCCAAGCTCTTCACAACAATGGCAGCAACTATGGCGACCTCAGCCAAATGCATGTCCCTAAACCCATCTCCACCTAAACTCCAAAACCCAACCAAACCCTTCATCACCCTCCCAACTCCATCAAAACCTGTCATCTCTCTCGTCACCACAAGCACTGCTTTAGCTGGAGCTGTCTTCTCCACTCTTAGCTACTCTGAGCCAGCTTTAGCCGTTCAACAGATTGCTCAGCTCGCTGCAGCTGAAGCTGGCAGTGACAACCGTGGCTTAGCTCTTCTCCTTCCCATCATTCCAGCCATCGCATGGGTTCTTTTCAACATCCTTCAGCCAGCAATTAACCAGATCAACAAGATGCGTGAGACTAAAGGAATCGCTGTAGGTTTAGGTATTGGTGGTGGTCTTGCAGCCTCCGGGCTTTTGACTCCACCACCGGAGGCTGTAGCAGCAGCGGAAGCAGCAGCAGCGAGTGGCTCAGACGGAAGAGGACAGTTGTTGTTGATTGTGGTAACACCAGCTTTGCTTTGGGTTCTTTACAACATATTACAGCCAGCTTTGAACCAACTTAACAAGATGAGGTCTGAGCAGTAAACTCTTATATATATATCTTATTATTATTATTATTAAGCATCGTTGGGATTCAAATGTACAATTAATCTTTGCTTTATGGACAGTTTTATATTTTTAAATTTTGGACTGATATATTATCTTTCATCGCCTAATACTCTGCTCATATTACCTGTAAGTCTGTAACTAGCTAGGTCGCGTTTTTCCGGCATCATTTATGCTTACGAGTTCGTAAGAACAATCTTTACATAAATAATCTAATTCAGAATCTAAAAGGCTTTTGTTTTTCTAAGAAAATTCAAACAAATTGTTTTAGGTTATTGAAGTCATTGACTTGGAACATCCAACATTGATTTTCATCATCATCATCATCATCATCATCATCATCATCATCATTATTTACATATCTTTGGTTTTTCTAAAATCATCACTGCAAACACAATCTCCATAGAACTAATCTATAACAAAATCATAAGTAACTTTACATTAAAAAATATCAAATAAAAGTCTTTGGTATATCGAAATGTGTTGTTCCTCGTTAACTTCAAACATCCTACATGGAATTATAAAATTGAAAGAGGACAATGCTGTAGTTTACTGTCTATAATCTGTCATCTATGAATGAAGAATGCCACATTTTTATGTAGAAATGGTATTTTCGTGGGGATTAAAATGATTAAATTAACACTGATTAAGATATCAATGGAATAGAATCACTTGAAACATGTAGTCAGTGACCTTCAAGTGACTATAGTGGATGAAGTAGCGAGAGGATTTCATGAGTTCTAGTCTTTAAACTAACCAGTGGCTTGTTGTTGAGTTCTAAACCCTTGCCTATTTGTCAATCATTTTGTGTCATGTGTGTTCTATTAAATAGGCATAGACACATGAGGGGATACTTCAACAATTTGGTATCTAATCCAAACAAACAAATACCATTAAAAAAACATAGATACCGGCGAGTTACCCAAAAGTATTAATTTAGTTGATATTCAAGCTTCTATAAATTACAGAAGTTGACTTGGATCGTGCAACAACAGAAGATATGCAGCAATACCAACTCTGTGAGTCAGAGTTTTGGATATGTGTTTTTTCAGATATGAATGCTTAGTCGTAGGATTATTAATGGACTGATTGATATCAGTAACCAATTAATCATGCAATAAGATGGGCACATGGGTTTGTTGCCTAACTATCAGTGAATTACGGTACTCATAATAGAGAACCTCTCGACGTGACACAACGTCTGGTTTTGGGCTGAAAATATGACCGATGTTACCGTTGACAATATGACAAACAGAGCAAACTATAGAAATGGGCATTATTGGTTGACTACACAAACAATGAGAATGTTGATCAGCAAAATACATTGAAATCCACCAAATTCAATCTTGTTTGAATTAATAAATAAAACGAGAGAGTATACATTATTCGTGTACGTTTGGGTTTTCTATCTCATAAATTAAAGAAACATAGGAAACTAAAGCTTGCAATCTTACAAAGTTTCAGTACAGAAGCTTTCAAGAAAACCAACAACTACAGAAGAAGAAGAAACATGCAAGTAACTTAAAGCTCAAAGTTTCATTCTTTTTTACTACTCGAGTCTTTAAGTAGTCCCTTTTTCCGGATCTGGAGGCATCTTTTAATGTTAAACGTTTCGAAAACACTTTCAGGCAATGCAGAAACAACTGCACCCATTAGAGCGTGAGGCCAGTACGGTGTGCATTCTGATTCATAGCCTATGAACCGCACTGCTGCCTTTGCATAACCTTCTGGTGATGCCACTAAGAAGGATGCTTTTCTTATTTTAGTCATCTTTGTCGCAACATACAATGGAACCTATGGAAATAACTCAACCAAATTAGCCATAAATTTACATTTCAAATGTTAATTGAGCAGTGTGACTCATTAAGTTGTTTTGGTAAAATACAACTCCACACTCAGCAATACATACATGGAAAGTGCTACAGTTCAAATATAATCTTTGGCACAAGGATGTTACATCTTAAACTGCGTATGTTTAATCATCTACGGCCACAACACAAATTCCGTAGTTTCTAGTTTTGACATTCTTTCACATAAACAGCCTGAATATATTATGAGAAACGAGATATAACACCATAGAAGCATTAAGTAAAGAGATATATGAGGCGTTTGTTCCTCATTTGCAAAAACCACTAAGCGTAAAACTAACAAAAATCATCAACCTTCTAGTCCACTAACAGAGACAGAAAACCATGAAAGGATCAAATATTCTAGGGATTCGAGAAACAAGCATCACATCTTCTAGGGATTCAAGAAACAACCTTTTACAAATTTTCGTACCTACATTATCACATAGAACGTACGCTACTACTTCAGATGAGGCAAAATCTTAACTTTAATAAGCAAAGAGCTAGAACCCTAAAAAGATAACAACTGTTTTACTCTGCTTAATCCTACTTCTGTTCTTACAAAAATCAATTAGATTACTAATATCTTTAAGAAAAGTCAAATCTTCTTCACAACACAAAAATCTCAAGCAAATTCATATCACCAGGAGACAATGATTCAAGAAAATCCACCTGGCATTGAGCATGAATCCCACTTTTCTTATACTCAACATTGAGACACTTCGTGAATTGATCCACATACCTGAGAGCAAAAACAAACAATGTCACTACTTTATAACCCCTAAAAACAATCATATTGTAACGAACAAACAATTCACAACACAATGAAAGAAGATTCCTTACGTTTTACAGCCAGCATAAACAGTGTAGAAAGGATACGAAGGGATAAGAGAAGCAGCACCAGAACCCATATTGATAATAGCACCTCGCTTCCTCTTTAGCATACTAGGTAACACAGCCTGAGTAACTTTGGTCGTTCCTTCAACATTGATTTTGATCAGATTATTGATTAGCTCTCCATCAACCTCGTGAAAGTACTTAGCATACGGATACGACAGTCCAGCGTTATTAACCAAAATCCCAACTTCTAAACCTTCAATGGTCTCCTTAATCCGTTTCACACCTTCATCGATATCACCAGAGAAATCCATCACCACAGTTTTGATCTGAACATTACTGTACTTGGATCTAATCGTATCAGAGACATCTTTGAGCTTATCTGGATTACGAGCGACGAGTACGAGGTTAAGCCCTTTCTGGGCAAACTGAAAGGCGAAAGCTTTACCAATTCCATCGGTAGGTCCGGTGATGATTGCCCAGGAACCGTATCGCCGTAGATTTTTGGCTGGACGGAGGAAGTAGATGTAGAAAGATCTGAGGAGAGTGAAGACGAATTTGAAGATGGAGATTGACCCGAGAGCGAAGAGAATGAGAAGCCAAGTGGGCTGAGATTTGAAGTAAGTACAGATCTCCATGAGAAGAAAGACTCAGGTTTTCTGGGACTAAAGATGTGGAATTTAGGGATTTTAAGGAGAGAGGAAGAAGAAGAATTAAATAGGGCGGAGAGGAAAAGACAAAGGTAGATGGAGTTAGATGAGCAGAAAACCACCGGAATTAACTACTCAGCTCTGCTTTCTTCTCACCTTTTTTCCCGGTTTCTTCTATTTCATTTACTTCTCTTTTCTTCTAAATTTTTGGTTTGTGGTTGTTTCCTCAAATTTTCATTGATGTGAATACGAAATTTTTTTGTTCTTCTTTTATTTCCAAGTGTTGAGTAACTTTTAGGAATGGAATATATTAGGACTGGGATTAAAAACTGATCTGATTTGTTCGATCCGAATCGAATCGAAAATTTGACAAATCAGCTCAGTTAATTAAATGAGACTCGTGTATTTCGGAATAAAGTAGAATTAGAATTCGGGTATAGTATCGGATCGGTTCGGTTCGATTATTGCTTAACCGAAATTTAACTAAAATTTAAATTACTTTTTCTCTTTTTTTGAAAAAATCATTAACATATTGGTTCAGGTTAGTTCGACCGGCATTAATTCATCGATTTAGATTGGTTTGGTCGGTTAAAACAGAGAAAGACATTAACACGTTGGTTTGATTATGAATATCGATTTTAAGAAAAAAGTTAGGTTAAAATCGGATTAGTTTGGATGGAGTATTTTTAACCGGAAATACCTGATACCCGAACCGACCCGATTAAAAATAAAATTTGATTATTTTTGGACAATTTTTAAAACCCTAAAATTACCAGAAACTTGAATTAACTGATCCGAACTGACCCATAATACTCAAAATCGTAGGCCTAGAATATATAAGAACAAACCGGACATTTGGACACTTGTTTGCCAAAGTTGGGACCTCTGATGTTGATAGAATTATTTACACACGAAAGAGATGACAAATCCAAGATCACATGGTTGTGTTTTTCTGGCCAGGCAAGTTTTTTAGTCTAAAATACTTTATTATATTAAAAAATTGTCATTTCAACTAGCTGAAGTATTAGCTATTGCTGAAACATTACTAGCATCTGATTAGCAATGCTTTTGTTTTCTGCATTCATAAAACCAATTATACTCTAATTTATTTTTGAATATATTTTCGATTTTAAAGTATAGTTAATTTATATTTATTTTTTATAAATATTTTTGTTTTTTGCTCGACTGAGATCTCCCTTCCTAGGTTGCATCCTGTCTGTCATTCCGAGATCGATGAATTCCAAGGCGGATAGATTAGTCCGGGCAGATCGAATGCTTGGTTCGAATCAGACAGTGGTAGGACAGGTGTTCTAGTCTTTATTTATTTGGTTTATGTCGTTGAAAAAAAAAAGTAATAGTAAATTAGGAGGGTTTGATTGACATTTGCTTTCGTTTTATTACTTTTGAAAACAAAAAACTTTGTATAAAATTAAAATCAAATCAATTATATTTTAATTTGTTTTAAATTTTTACAAAAAATTTTATTTTTCACACCAACAGAGTTTGATGTGAAGCTAAAGTACACAGATTCACATAAATACAAACTGCCATAAGAGGTAAACTGCTTTGTAGTCATATCTACATAAGTGGAGGTAACAAATGATAGACTTTACCAAATCTAATCTTGCAAACTCGATACGTCGAGGAAGGAGATGTGAATCATTTAATAGATCCATAATAATCCATTCTAGAACCCACTAAATTGCCAATAAATTATGTATTATTTTAGCAAATTTAGTTACTGTAATTAATGCAAGTGGCATTTAGCCTAGTGGCAGGTGGTAAGTCCACAAGAGCCATGTGCACTTGTACATCTTGGGATCGAGTCCCCCGTTTGCATTTGTAGCCCAATGTTAACAAAAAAAAATTACTGTAATTAATTAGTGTAGTTTTTTGGTTCTTTCCCATTAAAATAAATTATTTCCGAAGAGAGTACGATGTTTTTTTGCTAGCTTGACAAAACTGCAAACCGTAGACAAGCAAATACCGAAAATGTGCAAGGAAATTTGCCCCTATTGCAAGACCGAAAACAAGGAGTTAAATTAGTGCGAAAAGGACGCAACAATCGCAATAGAACAAACATATATTGGTGATTAATTACACTAAACTACTAGTTCATAAATGAATGTCAATCATTCTATTTGTGACATGGAAGCTTGAAGACATTTGACAAATCAACACGGAGAAGAACCCCCACATGCAAATGCAATAAATTTAGTACATGAGTAATCCAACAAAGTCGATTAATCAACTTTAAAATCATGGTTTTGTGCTCCGCCTAATTATCCCCAGTTTTTTTCTGCCAGCTACATCATCTACACTGTAATGTCAGAAGGGTGTGGATTCACTAAATGCACATTACATTACATACACAATACGTACAATGATTCCATATGAAGTGTAACAAACATGAGATGATTGCGCCTTTGAGCTGCTTGAACTCGATGACTTCATCCCGTTCTCGTTTCCTTTCTCGATCCTAACAGCGTCTTGTATTGCCACTATAACTTCCTGCATCCTTGGCCTACTATGCCCACGCTGCTCGACGCATTGGTTTGCGATCTCTGCAATTCTCCAGATTGACTCACTCTTCATGTTACCTGCTATATTTGGGTCTATGATTACACACATGTCTCCTTTACGGATCAGAGATCTTGCCTGTAGGTGAACAAGAAAAGCAAAGAGAGGGGGATTTGTGGTTTGTAAATCTTATCTTTAACTGTGAAAGGTGATAGCTTTTCTGAATGGACAGAAGATGTTGAGGTGTTTACCCAGTGAACTATATTCAGTTCAGGACCAAAGTCATCCACTGAGACAGGTTTCTTTCCAGAGAGTAATTCAAAGAGAACAACACCAAAACTGTAGACGTCACTCTTCTCGGTCAGTTGCTGGCTAGCGTAATACCTATCAAGACGCCACCGAGTCAGACAAAATTTATATAAGGGAAGATTTTGTTTTTTGGGAGGTTTTGTTGTTGGTCTTACTCTGGATCAAGGTATCCAACGGTCCCTTTTGCAACACTAGATACGTGAGTCAAGTCCTTCTCTGTCTGCCTCGAGAGTCCAAAGTCGGACACTTTGGCTCTCATGTTAATGTCCAGTAGAATATTGCTTGATTTCTCATCCCTATGAATGATACTAGGATTGCGACCAGTATGCAAGTATTCAAGACCTGTAATAGTCTGAAGTTTTTGTCTGCCCAATGGATTCATATTATAGCCACACTAAAGATATAATCTTGAAATTTTTACTACAAACCTTTAGCAGCGTCTTGTGCAATTTGTAGCCGAGTTGGCCAGTCTAATGGCTTGTAGTCGCTCGAATCTGTCAGGAATTGATTTCAAGAGTCACTCACAGAGTATAAAGCCAAACTTAGGCAGGAAAAATATCTGAGAAATTGGTAAAAACCGTGCAAATGATCTCCCAAGCTTCCATTGTGCATATATTCGTAGACCAAAATACGGCGATCTGCCTCTTCACAATATCCAATCAAAGGTACCAAGTTCCTGTGGTGTATTCTGGATAACAGAGCAACCTGGACCGTTGTTCCAATTAAGTTGTCTAATTAAGAAACTTTCAGCACCAGAAAACAAAATGACAACTCTTGCAGTATGTTAATTGCTATAAATTTTGTAATACCTCAGTCACAAATTGCGTGTTCAAGTGGCTAGAAGGATCTGCCGTTATCTTAACTGCAACTTCTTTCCCATCTTTCATCCTACCATCGTAGACAGACCCAAAACTTCCTTTTCCAACTCTCTTGGAAAAATTATCAGTGGCCTCTTCAAGCAGAGGAAGTGATATGAAATATGCTACACCTTCATCTAATAAGTGTCCACCCCGCACAGCTGAGTAAGCTTCTAAACCTTTTTTCTTACTCCCCGTGGAATCACCTGAAGAAACATGAGTAAGACGATCCTATACTTGGTATAAAAACATCTGTTTAATCAAAATCCAGTGTCAATATACCTTTATCAGCTCTTTTGTTCTTACGAAGGCCACAAAGTAAAACAAGACTTCCTCCAACTAGTAGTAATAGAATTGCAACAGCATCTACTGATATCCCTAGTATTAGCCTGAAGTGCTTTTGCTGCGTCTCATTATGAAGCGCAGGATTATTATAATATCTGGAGTAAACCACGTTAGAGCTGTGTGTTAGCACTTGAAGAGGAAACTCCATACAAAAATTTAAACGCTGGTATGCTCATATTATCTCCTACATATATACACTAGAAAGTTATAAAAGTCATTTTGAACTCAATCTGTTCATAAAGCTGTGCGCTTTTGTGATTGACAAATCAACTTATAGCATACTCACTTGAACAAAATTTTCCCCTTTAACAGTGCTGAAGGAATTTTTCCTCTGAATGAGTTATTTTGTATAAACCTGTCGGATAAAAACATCGTTAGACTGTCATGTCTAGTGCAGAGTTGCAACCGAGATATCAGCATAGGTCAATCACTAAATTTGTCGGACACTTCAAGAAATTTGTGATTACATATAGTTCTTGTAAGTTAGGCAGGTGCCCAAGGTATGGTGGGAGTGAACCACTAAGTTGGTTGTTTCCGAGATGCCTGCAGAGAAGATGAAGCAAAGTAAAGCTTTCTGGTATATGAGTGACATCAACTATAAGAAAAATACTGGTCAAGATTGGGAAGCTTACATGATTTTCAGGTTGACAAGTTTGCTCATGTCTGGAAGAAATCCAGACAAAGCATTACCATCAAGCCACCTATAAAAGAGCAAATTTACTCAACTAAAGAATGGCAAAGAGATAAACAAGACAATATCTCTATTGCAGTATCAAACAACTCACAACTCTGTCAGTGCCTCCATATTATTGATCCCAGGCAGAATCTCACCCCTTAGACTTTTTCTCGATAGAGTTCTGTTGTAAGATGCACACAACAGACTCAGTAAAATCACACAAATTCATTCTACTTGTGAACAAAACTTTGTTTTATAAATCTTACATTTTCGTGACTCTAGGTGGTGAGGTTGAGCTACAATTTACCCACGACCAAAGAACTGGGATACAAGGGTCTCCTCCTTTGTTGGCCCAATCGCTATCAGGGGACATCAAACGAATTGCATCAAGGATAGACACTGCAGAAGTAAAAAAACTTATGTAAGTTCTTTTACAACAAATTTTGACATGCATATATTAACAGCATCATGGATGGAAAATTGACCCGAATTTAGAAGAATTTAGAGGGTAGTAGCCTCTAGTACGCACCATCACTCCTATTAATTTTCTCGGATATTTGTAGGTACTTGCTAATTTCAATTGCATTTAGAAGCGACCCTTGTGTAGAATCGTTTGTCTTCCGAAATGAAAACGACAAAACAAAATCCAAACTCACATTCATGTAGCTAGGTTCATAGAGGGTATAGCTCCCATTGGCATTCTCAGCAATATTCACCACTGCATTACTATAATCAGGAAAGTATGGTTGCACTAACTTAAATTTCCGAGTTTCATTAGCAGCAAGGTCTTCAATTTCCGCAAAGTAAGCATAAGCCCGAGCATTGGCAGGGAAGTCTTCCAGGTTTAATCTATAGCTAATCAGTCCTTGTGTGCCAACTACTGCTGTCTGTATGACCTTCATAGGCGGATACTCTTTGGTTAACGTATTGATGTTCTTTGATGTATTGACCTTTGTCGTTCCATGAGCATCAACAAGATAATTTGGCCGTTTATTAATATCGGACTCCCAGATTCTGTCATATGGATCATCTGGGTACTTTAAAGAGAAAGTTTTTCAGCATTTTTTATGCTTGTAAGATATTCTTTTGAATCATGTAAGGGAAGGAAAAGTTTTACTAATCTTTTACCTCAAGGCATCCATGCTCGGAGCACCAAAATTCACTCTGGCAGCAACTTTCAAGAAGAAGTTATCCTCGTAATCAGTGGCATACATCGAAAGGTTCAACGGGCGAAGCTCGAGAGTGGACATGAAAGGAGAGCCGGTGATCGCACAACATACACACACATCTACATAACTTGAAGTTGCCCTTATAATCAATTCCTCAACATAAACCCTAGAGACCTCTTGAATTGTCACTGTAGCCCATTTTGTTGCGTCTAAGTAGAGTTGAAACTTTGGGTAGGCCTCTTACCTAAGCCACCGTAGAAAAATGTTGTTCTGATAATATATCGCCTTCTCTCTTTGGTGCTGAGTCTGTAACAATATTTCTTGTTATCCGTTGGAAAATCTCTTCGCCTGCGGTATTGCATCAAGTTCCAATCGGTATGGGCCAAAGTTACAGGCTTTCCTTGTTTGATAATCTCTGAATCTGAAACCCATCCTAGTCTAGTTTTTGGGTCTATGTAGTTAATTGAGGCACCGCAATCTATACTTATAAACTCTGCAAATAGCCATTCATCAAAATCACATCCATTAACATTATTATAGCAAAACGCTCGACACGAGAAACTCAGCTTCAAACCCATCACAGCATTCTTCCATGCGGACATTTAACAGAACCATAGTTTGAGGCAAAACCTTGTTCATCAAACCAAAAGATAAAAGATTTCCGATTCCAAATCAAAAGAACAAGAAAAGGAGTTTACATACAACAAAAGAAACTCTTGGAGTATTTAAACAAACAGATTATATCCAGAAAGTACCTGTCACTTGGGATAGAGTATAGCGTACTATGAACAAGCATAAAACAGCCAGTTGAGCTGAGCATAGAGCCATCAAAGATCACACAAACATCGATGCTCTTAAATTTCTATAAAAACAAACAATAAACAAATAACAACATATTCTTTTGGCTTTGAGGGTCACGAGAAAGAAGGAAAGCGTGTGACGAGAGTGAAATGAAGAAAAAAAAGACTCCACTTTGGTTTTTGCTTTTGCTAAAAAAAAGGCGAGGCTCTCTTGAGGGTTCTTAGACCATCTCCATTGTATAGAACCCCTAAGGGGGTTCTTAGTGTCTTTATATTATTAAAAAATTGTTAAGAACTTTATGATTAGAAATGTAAAAATGTGATGTCCAATGGGAGGCTCTTAACAAACTCACTGTTATATAAATCTTAATTAACATTACAACCTTCATAAGAAATCCTTAGTTTATATCGATTTATAGATGTTGCTTTAACCTAAGGCCAAAATGACATTCATGCTCACTTTTTTTATCAAGCAATCCATCAATAAACAAGAGAGAATGAAGTATTCCAGAGGTAGCAAATCAACCAAACAACAGAAGTAAATTGACATAGGGAAGATATATTCATACACATACCTCTTGATGTTCGTTCTCCTCAAAATCTTCAATTGCAAGAACTTGAGAAGCATTGCTACGTTTCTTGGCTCCTTTCTTCTTCTTGACTTTGTCATCAAGCGGATACTTTACCATTTCATCTGCAACCTCAACCGGAGTAGGAGGAACAACAGAGCTTTTGTCTCCATCAGCTGAAAGCAATGACTTCCTTATAAGTTTCAATGATGCAGCTGGAGGTCTAGGAAGATCTCTCTGCAAGACCTTGGATCTCTTCTTAAGCAGCGCCTGCTGTCTTGCTTCTTCCTCAGCCTTACTTTGAGGTGTTGTTGATTACCTTCTCATGTAAAAACTGGTCTGTTTCATCAGGGAAAGCAGACTGAACCAGTGCTGGGGAGGTTATGTTTGATAAAGTCTTGGCTTTCACTTCTGTATGCAGCAAAGGAAAAAGCACCCTCACATTGATTCTTCCGAAGCTAATATACCAGGCTTTGTGCTTCCAACGTAATGTTCCAACACGCTGAGGTGATCGTCACTCTACTGTACCAAAGACTGTTCTAGTTGATCCCAAAAGCACACCAGTTGTTGAATCTGCCCCAAAAGACATGATGTCTGCTCTGTCTTGTCATATATGTGACTTGGGTCGCATTTACAAGAGCATACAATAGCTTTTGGCCTATAACTTCATTTATCCTATAACAAAGGAACAACATCAACCATTGTTCCCAACACTGTAAATTGTTCCCAACAATCCATTAACCGGTAAGACCTAAACCCATTCAAATTTCTGCAATAACCGCTAACAATCTCAAAGCTAAAACATGTACATCAATTTCAATTCTAATGTTCAAAACTTTGCTTTCGAATTGCAATCCGTCAAACCCAAATCTTCACAAAAATAAGAACTGGATCACAAAAACTTAAAAGATTTGAAATGTTAAAGATAAAGTCGATTGCTTTTACCTGTCTTCCTCTCCCCACGACGATGGATAGACCCAGAACCATGTGCTGGGTCATCAGATAAATACCCTTCGTAGATGTGATACTGGTTCAATAGCTTCGTAGATGTGATAGCTGGTTCATCGTCCGAGCTTCAACTAGCCTGAAGTCTGATTCGTAATCTCTGAGCTCTAAAGAGATCAATGGTTGTTGTTGAATGGATTGGGTCTGGGAAGAAAGTGAAATAGAGAGGGGAAATTGCTGCGCGTATGAGTCTCACACATATTTTTACCCTCCACTGCTCGTCTCTTGCATCGCCATTGTTTACCATTGCACATCTCAACGGCGTTCTAGTGAGAGAAGTAGAAAGTCGAATGAGAAAAAGGTATCGAGAGGGAAGAAGCGACAGTGTCTAAATCCTACTCCAATCAAAACTCGACACGTTAGGGGTTCTTAACAATTCTATAAACTCCCTAATAAGAACCGTCTCTTGGTTACTTAACCTTCTTTTTATTAAAATAATTCCAATTTAATGTTAAGAACCTCGGTAAAAAACGCCAATGGACATGCTCTTACTTAGTCGCAGAGAATTGTCTTATTTATTAGACCATCAACATCAAAAAACTCCGAGGGTTCTTAGAAAAAAAAATAATACAAAGAAAATTAAAAAATATGGAGCCAATCAGAATCCGACACGTGAATGTTCTTGCTTTGATGTGGAGCTCTTATTATTCGAAATTGCTTTTCCTTATTTTTCATTCCGATAATTAAAGCTATTAGTTTCACCTTTTTCTCTTTCGACTTCTGCTTTTTGTAAAAGTTGATGTCGCACACAATCTCTGCAAACTTTAATTCTACTTGTCCTACACACTACACACTAAACACTACATGCATCTCCTTTTCTTCTCTCCCTCTCTCTCTTCAAAATCTATTAGGCCCGCTTTCGAAAAGTAATCTCTTGAAACGGACGTGTAATAAGCCCAATAATAAAGAGCTTGTATCAGAGGCCCACACTACATTCTTAATCGGCCCAAATTCAAATCTAGTCCTCATCTCACAGTATGAAAATGAACTTCAAATCCAGAAAAATATATACTTAGTTTGTTTCTCTAGAACAAGATTTATTTATATTTTCTTTGCAAAATTTTTTTGTACTCTTATATATTTATTTTTACGTGTATATACCACATTTAATTTTAACATGGTTGATTATCAAGTTATCCTTAATTTTAAAATTCAGTATTTATTTATATTTAAACAATTTCTTATTTTCTTAATGTTAGATAATTAAATAAAATATATACGATATTAAAATTTTACATTTATATAAAATAAGTTCGTAATTTAATTTAATATTTTTTATTCTGACTTAATTTTTTGCTTTTAGATAATATAATAATCTCTAAAAATTATAAATTTATGTGAAAATTAGTTTTAAAATTTTTGTTTTGACTTAAGACTATTTTAAAATTTAATGAGATAAAGATAACTATAAAGATTTTATATTTATCATGATCTTTAATATATCTTTCATTTTCTATATAAACTAAACATTATTAATTATCTATCCATCATAAATTTCTTATTCACCACAAATTTTCGTAAATTTGATGATTTTCCTTTTTCTTACAACCTTTCATTTATTTTTGTTTTGTTTTGCAATGTCAACTCTTAAAACTATACCCACGCTTTTTGTTTTAACAGAAAAATCAATTCAATTTTAGATCACTACAAAAGTAGGGTGTAATTGTGAGACTATAAAGATCATTTTAATTAATTAAAATAGTTTAGTTCGATGACGAGGTTAGTATAAACTTGTATGTAGAAGTAAATTTAAAAAAAAAAAAAAAACTGCTTTTTTCAATTTTATTTTATTTTATTTTATTCAAATAACACAAAATTAATGTTTTTGCATTACATTCATGTACTTATAAAATTAAAATTAATATAGATTTTTAAAAATATTTGAATTCTGTTTTCTATTTTCTTCTAAAATTTAGATTTCACATCTTAATGAAATTTTAAAACTTAATATAAAATATTTATCATGTCAATTTCCGAAAGATTAAATAAATAATACTTTCAATGCCTACACCAAAGTGTCAAAAACATAACGATGTGTATAAATATTAGTTGTTAAATGTTAGATCAATACAAGCAATTATATTTATATTATTTTCACATATACATGATGTTATTTTATTTAAAGTTTTAAAAAATTTGGTTTATAAAAATTTACTTTTCACATATTGAATTTCATTTTTTGATGTTTTAATTTCATATCAATTATTAAAAGATTATTACTAATATATAAGATAAAATAAATTTTAAAATGATTAAATCAAAAAATTTATAACCGTAGAGAAATTCACCTAATTTAAATATTATTTTCGAAGTGCTACCTCATTTTAATGTATTGTATATAAAAACAGGAACATCAAAATAAGCTTATTGTGAACACTCTTTCATATATATATATGCAATATTTATCAATATAAAATTTACACAAAAATAATGTTGTCATTTTTCGGAAAAGAGACATCAACTGTTATGAATTATTATTATTTGATTATAATAATATTATAATTATACTATTTATATAGTATTGATTGTGAATGAGGGAGAGAATATGTTTTTAATTTTATTACACAACATATGTTCTACGACTATAAAAGATGCATACATATTTATATTATTCAAAGGCGGTAGTATTAGGCGGTGAAAATATATTTTTTAACATATAGGTAATTATTTCTACCTATATGCCTATAACACTCCCCCTTAATTACCTATCGATAATTATGAATTACGCACTGCCTCATTAAAAACCTTATCATGGAAAAACCCAGTGGGATAAAAACCATGACGAGGAAAAAAGAGTACAGTGACAATTCACCTAAGTTTTGTAGTTGACGCATTCCAATACTTTGAACATGTTTCTAAATATTATCGTAGGAAGCGCTTTCGTAAACAGATCAGCTGCATTGTCTGTTGAACGAAACATATTGAATATCTACTTCTTGATTTTTTTCGAGTTCTCGTGTGTAAGAGAAAAATCTTGGGGGAATATGCTTCGTTCGGTCGCTCTTGATATAACCTTCTTTGAGTTGGGCGACACAAGCAGCATTGTCTTCAAAACACCTTTGTTGGCTCTTTATTTATGATTATTACGCTTGCTTTTTGTATATGTTGTGTTATGGATCTGAGCAATATGCATTCTCTACATGCTTCATGAAGTGCAATTGTTTCTGCATGATTTGAGGAGGTAGTGACTAGAGTTTGCTTTTGGGAACGCCAAGAAATTGCAGTGCCTCCAATTGTGAATACATATCCAGTTTGTGATCGGGCTTTATGTGGGGTCTGATAAATAGTCAGCATCTACAAAACCAACTAAATCGAAACTAGAATTTCTATTATAAAATAATCCCAAATTAGTTGTTCCTTGGAGATAACGAAATATATGTTTTATTCCATTACAATGTCGGCGCGTAGGTGACGAACTGTATCTTGCAAGTAAATTAGTAGCTAATGCTATATCTGGTCTAGTACAATTTGCAAGATACATGAGTCCGCCAATAGCGCTCATATAAGGTACTTGAGGACCTAATACCTCTTCGTTATCTTCACAAGGTCATAATGGATCTTTATCAACATTAAGTGATCTATTAACCATTGGAGTACTCAAAGGATTTGCTTTATCCATGTAAAAGCGTTTTAAGATCCTTTTTGTATAATTTGATTGATGTACAAAAATTCCATTCTGAAGATGCTCGATCTGAATTCCAAGACAGAATTTTGTCTCTCCAAGATCTTTCATTTCAAACTCTTTTTTCATATGGGTTCTTGCCTCATTAATTTCTTTTTGAGTTCCAATTATGTTCAAGTCATCAACATATACAGCAATGATC
>JAKUCM010002436.1:0-15859 GCA_023374145.1 Lepidium sativum | reverse complement strand
GAGAGAAGATACTTTCGCTAGTAATGTTAGATATTTAGGCCGGTTCATGTTTTTACACGGTTCTACCAAATTGGCACTCGTTTCTCTATAATATGGGATATATAATTGACAAAACATGGTCATATTATATGTAACTCATATAATAGTTAGATTTGTATAGGTTGACATTAAAATAAAAATGTTAGGTATGTATGCGTTTGCGTTTCAGATCAAGAGATTATCACGAAAAGACAGTAATACCCTTGAGACCGAACGAGACAAATAGCAACATGTCCCATTCAATTCATTTGACCCCCCTCTCTCTCTCTCGATCGACGACTGCTCTCTCTGAACCGGAGAGGAGACGGCGTTACGGGACGAATCTAGTCGCCGGGAAATTTTTATTTGTCGTTTTTACGGATATTCGATTTGAATCTCTGATCTGATCGGGATGAGTAACAGCGAGCTTCTTACCGTTGAGCCTTTGGACCTTCAATTTCCTTGTAAGCTTTTTCAGACTCATTCATTGTTTCATATCTATTTTTGTTCCAGATCTAGATTTTTTTCTGAGTTTCTGTGATTAATTTCTTCTTCGATTTGGTGTAGTTGAATTGAAGAAGCAGATCTCTTGCTCTCTTTACTTGACGAACAAGACCGACAATAATGTGGCCTTTAAGGTGATAATTCTCTTCATAGACTTGTGAAATGACCAGAATTTGGATTTGGAAACTGTGTGATTATCTTTCGTGTTTCTGAGGCTTCTCTCGGTTGTATCATAGGTTAAGACGACAAATCCGAAAAAGTATTGCGTTAGGCCTAACACTGGAGTTGTTCTTCCGAGGTCTACGTGTGAAGTTCTTGGTTTGTTCTCTGATCCATTTCTCTCGGGATGGTTTTGTGTTTTTGTTGATTTCAAGTTTTCGAGCTGGAACTTAGACTAGAATTATGGATTTTTGTTTGGTTTTATCTTAGTGACCATGCAAGCTCAAAAGGAAGCCCCTTCCGATATGCAATGCAAGGATAAGTTTCTGCTTCAATGTGTAATTGCTAGTCCTGGAGTCACAGCCAAGGAAGTTACTCCTGAGATGGTACTTTATCACATTGTTGATTTGATATGGATCATTTGGTTTTGGGCTTCTGATATAAGTTGTTTCCTTTTTCTTGTAATGAAACTCTGCAGTTTAGCAAAGAAGCTGGACATCAAGTTGAGGAAACTAAACTGAGAGTTACTTATGTTGCTCCACCACGACCACCATCACCGGTTCACGAAGGATCAGAAGAAGGATCTTCACCAAGAGCTTCTGTCTCAGATAACGGAAATGGTTCTGAGTCTTCGGTTAGTAAATGTTTACTAGAGTTTAGATTTGAGTGCTCTTAAAGACATTTTCTAGAATATATATTTTAACGTATTTTTGTGTTTAATTTAGTTTCAGAAGTTTGGTGTGGATAAGGGTGAATCACAAGAAAACACATCTGAGGTATTTTCACTATTCTTCTAATTTTGTAACCTTCGAAATCATGTGAATATAACTTTGGCTTTTGCTCTGTTTAGAACCGCTTAGTTACAACTTTAGATGTAACGTTATTGGAAAGTTCCTTTTAGGTTGATTTATTAGGGCGAGAATCTTACTTTTTGTTGATTACGCAAAAGGTTCATTACATTTATGGAAAGCATGTTTAGTGCTCATTTTTTTTCCGTTACTAATTCATGTTTCTGTACAACAATTCTCCACTGGCTGGTATTTGACACCACTTATCAGGAAAGTCTGGTCATTCTACAATAGCTCCCTTTACATATGAAATTTTGTGTTATTTCAGGCGAGGGCACTCATCACTAAGCTAACCGAGGAAAAACAGTCTGCCATTCAACTGAACAACAGACTTCAAAGAGAACTGGTATAAAGAGCTCACTTCAATTCTTTTCAATTCTGAATCTTTCTCAGTGCTGTAGTTTCTTAGAACGAAGAGATGATTAGCAATTATGACTAAGAGTTGTAGTATCTATTACATGGTTTTGAGAACCTATGCATCAACTTATCAGTTGCATTGGCCAATGTGATCCTTATTAAACTTTTGACATAAAAATTGTGTTTTTTAGCATTTGAAACTCTATCAAAATTGCTCCTTGGATTCATACTTATAGAACCCATCAAAATGTTTGTTTTAATCTGTCACCGGAGAAGTATTGCACAGGATTCGTTTAGAGTTTAGAATATTGTTTTTCCTGACTAAGATTTGGTTGATCTGCAGGATATTTTGAGACGTGAAAGCAAGAAGAGCCAAAGTGGTGGGTTCTCTTTGATGTACGCTCTTGTGGTCGGACTCCTCGGTCTAATTTTGGGATACATACTAAAGAGGACATAAGCATCTACCAGAACTTAAATCTCACCACCACGGAGGAACAGAAAAAACCAAAAAAAAAAGTCAACTTTTAACTCTTTTAAGTCGAACAATTTTTCTCTTATGGATTTGTCAATTTCACCTAAAAAAGGTGCTCTAGAGGATTTGTGTTTGAGTTTTTTTTTTTAATTTGTGTAATTCAATGACTTTGTGTGGATTCTTTCTCCACTAATTCTTACTCTTTGTAGACACATATCTCTTTATCTAAACTTACTCAACAACAACAACTCCTTGGTGTGTATTTGTGGCGAACCAAAACCTCCTTTATAGCCAGAGGCTTTTGAGTTAACCATAAACACTCTAACCGAGAGGGAGAGTTATCTACGCGCCAATAGAGGCGCGTGGAATTTTAGATCCTCTCTCGTCGTACCAGAGGTCCACCATCATTTCCTTCATTAGTATCTCCACCGTACAAAACTTATATGCTCCGATTAGATTCACCGAATCTCAATCTTCAAAATCTTCTCCTTTCATGATGCGGCGTATTCCGTTATCGTAAAGATTTGTCCTTTACTACATCCTTAGGGTTTTGATTTTACTTTCCGATTCCGGATTCCAATGGCGCCTTTTGTTGAAGTCTGTAGGTATAAACCTTTACCGGTCTCACTGAGCTCTCTCTGTACATGCCCTTGTCGTTCCTTTCATGGAAAATCTCTAGTTCTTCCCCATTTCTCTGATACCTTTTCGAATTTTCGTCTCATCGCTTTGAAACCATTGTCTCATTCTCGCTTTACTCGGCTTTCTGTTAATCGACGTGTTATCACGGCCGTCGCTCGAGCTGAATCAAATCCAGTTGGTGACGATAGCAATTCAAAGGAGGTACTTTATTTATCTTTCTTGCTTTCATACTGTTAGTTCTCTAGCTGAGTAGGAGAGAAGACAGGAAATTTTAGTTTAGTTGTAGAATTCCCCAATGGTGTTAGCTCAATAGTACTATGACTCGTGTTAAGGAATTAAGGTTTTATGGGAATTTTAATAAAGAATTATTCTTGTCAATAACTACGAAAATGGTGAGCAGTGATTATTATCTCATGGCATTGCTGCAACTCCCATCTGTTTAGGAACATGAAAGAGATCAAGAATTGAAAAGTATTGGAGAAGATTCAAGTTTGGACCATCAGAAGCAGAAATCTAAAAGCCAGTTTAAGAAAAGAGTAATTTTCGGTCTTGCAATCGGATTCTCTGTAGGAGGTATTGTATTAGCTGGAGGATGGATCTTTACAGTAGCACTAGCAGCTGCAGTTCTTCTAAGTGCCCGAGAATATTTCGAGCTAGTGAGAAGTAAAGGAATTGCTCAAGGAATGACACCTCCTCCACGATATCTATCTAGAGTCTGCTCTATTATATGTGCCTTTATGCCCATACTTACATTGTGAGTAATTTCAGTCACTAAACACCTCAAAGCCCGCAACTATTTTCTTACTCATGATCATTTTTATGAATGGTTATTTAGGTACTTTGGTCATATAGATATCTCAGTGACATCAGCAGCATTTGTTGTTGCAATGGCATTGTTGTTACAGAGAGGAAACCCGCGTTTTTCTCAGCTGAGTAGTACGATGTTTGGGTTGTTTTATTGTGGATATCTTCCTTGTTTCTGGGTTAAGCTGCGCTGTGGTCTTACTGCTCCTGTTCTAAACACTGGCAAGCACTCGACTATTCTTATCCTTCTTTGCTTTGATTCGTAAAGTAATCCAAGACTAAGTTTCCTGAGCAGTTTAAGTACTTATAGGAATTGCAAGAAGCTGGCCAGTCATCCTTGGTGGCCAAGCACATTGGACAGTTGGACTTGTTGCAATATTGATATCATTCTGCGGTATAATCGCCTCAGACACTTTTGCTTTTCTTGGTGGCAAGGTATGTACCTTCTGAATGTTAGATCTAAGACGTTAACACATTAACTTGTTATACCTCTGCCTGAAGTTGATCATCTAAATTCGCAGGCATTTGGTAAGACTCCTCTGATTAGCATTAGTCCCAAAAAAACATGGGAAGGAGCTCTTGCAGGACTTGTTGGCTGTATATTCATTACTATTTCACTCTCCAAATCATTGTCCTGGCCTCAGTCTCTTGTCAGGTACTCAAATCTTGTCAAATTCCCAAAGTCTATTAAATCACTGTGTAACTGGTAACATTGAAACAGCACTACAGCTTTTGGGGTTCTTAACTTCTTTGGATCGGTCTTTGGTGACTTAATTGAGTCAATGATTAAACGTGATGCGGGTGTCAAAGACTCTGGCTCACTCATCCCTGGACACGGTATTATCTACCAACTCAAAGCCGGGGGGTTTCCAAGCAGTGCTTTTCTAACGATTCTTCTGTAATTGCAGGTGGAATATTAGACAGAGTTGATAGTTACGTTTTCACTGGTGCATTAGCCTACTCGTTCGTAAGTCTTCATGGAGTTTGATCAGATTCTAATGGTGATTCCTCAAGAAACTCATAATAGTTTCTAGAAAAGTCACAAACCCGGTGTGATATATGCACTCCACGAGAATGTTCAAAAAAGATCTTAGCAATGATAGTGATGTGGCTGCTGACTTCTGGTGGTGAAGAATGGTTAAGGTAGCAGATTGGCCTCCGGTTTGTTGTTTGATTGAACCGGTATACGATTTTTGGCTCAATGCAAGTAACTGGTTCATTAGGCGATTGTTCTTGGACCACTGATATGTGTTGTCTGACTGGTAATGAAATGACGGCGTCTGAATTGATTTAGAGATTCAACTTTTAATACTTTCTACACAAAAAAATATTCTTTCTGTTTTCATATAATGAAAATGGATTAGAGAAAAAGGAGTAAATTCACGTGGGGATGTTAATGAATACGTTGTTCCCAAGCAGACGAGACTTTTGGTAGTAATAAAAAAATCTGATTGAACAAGGAAACTATAATAAAAAAGAGATGAAAATTTTAAGAAATGAATGGAAAGACATTTGGGTGGGGATTTTGTTATCCAATACAATAAAGAATGTTACTTTCACAATTTCACTGCAGAATCTTGCTCAAGTGGTTTATTAACAACAATAAAGTGCTAATACTATGATTACATTAATCTAATCAACAAGGCTGCAAGAACCATGTGATTACATAGACATTAAACACAAGTTATTTCATCATTTAATACCACAACATTAACCCAAAACACAACAAGTTGACTCTAACTAGTTAAATGTCAATGTTCTAAAATAATTTCAACTAGTTCAATTCCAGATAATAGCGTTTATATATATATATATATATATATATATATATATATATATTTCAAAAGGGGAATAAAAGACTAATAAAAGGATATTATATATCATTTGATTGGCTAACATATCACAATCAAAGACTTAAGAACACATATTAAAACATGAGATAACCCAAATTAAAAAGCTAAAAAAAGGAAAGAAAAAAAACCTGAAGATTATTTATTAATAATAATTTTTCACTTAACATTTCCATGCTGAGACAGCAACAAGTTCTTTACTTCGCCAACACAAGACAAGTGAAGACGATGACAACTGTTTCTTCTCCAAGTGAAACCCTCTCACCGGATTGCTCTGCAACAAATACTCCGCTTGTGTCTCCGCCGTCTGACTCATCTTCACCTGAGTAAACCCACATTGTCCAAACAAGCTTCTCCACGGTGGTAACCTCCCCATCCAACGGTAACGATTCGTCAATAGTTTCTCTATCGACGGTTGCACACAAAACCTCTCAATGCTCGAAGCAGCTTCCGAATTATTCAAGTCTAGAGACTCGAGCAGAGATGTGTAGTATTGAAGCGTGTGAATCACACTGTTAGGGAACGGCGCGTCGTTGTTACGGTCGCAACTTCTGTCTGAGCAAGCGATAATGTTGGGATGGATTTGTTTGAGGAAACGAAGGATCAATGGAAGGTAACCAGAGGCTATAGAGCTGATTGGAAGATTCACAGCGATTGCTTCTTTCTTCACTGATCTGAATAGAGAGACAGGCCAATAAGTTGGATCCAACAGAATCTCCAAGTTCAAGAGTTCGATTTCGAAGGAGACACCGGTTTCTACTGCGAAATTTCTCAGATTTTCTTCTGTATATCGGAGCTCGAATTCTTCAGAGACAGTTGAAGGAGAAGCGAAAGCTGTAATCTTCAAAGATCTGTTTCTTTTGCTGGCGAGCTCTTGAATCATTGACGCCCATTGACTTCCATAACCAATATCGAAATCGACAATGTGGAGTCGATCAAACCCTTCAAAGGACTCGAGAATCGTCTGGTTTGCAGAGAAATTTACGAATTGTAAAAACTGTGACGTTTCTGAGAATGCCCTGTAAGCTGCGATTCGAAGGATTAGGGTTTGAGGAGGAGAAAATGATGGTGATGATGATGAGTCTTGAAGCAGAGAGTGAAGAGCTTCGGTTATATACGAAGCTGCTCTATGAAACGGAGATTTAGGATTGTTGTTAGTGTCACTGTTGTTAAGATTGTGATTGAGCCGCGCCAATATCCCTTGCGCGAGAATGGGATTGTTATCTCCGCCGTTTGTGGTGGTTCCGGTTAGCTCCGCCGCCGCAGAGAATAGCTGGTTGATGATTACTGTTGAGTAGTCGTCTTCTCCGGCTACTTTTGGTGGCGTGAGAAACGGGTCGTAAGCTTCATGAACCAGATCCGAGAACGGAAAACCCCAATGTTGGTGGTGTTGAGATTCGCGTTGACCCGAATTGAGCCGTTTCGCCGGAGGATCCGGGAAAAAACCCGAATTTGGGTTAATCAGAATCTCTGGATTAAACTTTTCATCTTCCGGTGGTGACTCGTGGAAAGAGAAGCCATAGCTAAAGAGTGGACAAGGATTATCAATAACCGGTTCGGATCCAGAACCGGTATCCAAACCCACGAATTCAGTACCCGGATTCACTACATCAGTAGCCATGATTAGTCTAAGAATACTCTGCTCTTGACCAAGAGAGCCACCGGAGAGAACACCATCAAGATCCTCAAAACCCAATTGGTCACATTTCCCATCGGCGCCGGAACCGCCGCTGGGAAAACCGTGAGAGGAAGACAGTGTGGTTATTGAAGAAGAGATAAAAGGACTTGGACTTCTAACTGAGTCTAAAACAGACGTTGGCTCTGAGAAACCACCATTGCTAACAACAAAACAAAGATCTTTTTCTACTCTTCCATCAATATTCTCCGGATTCGCCCAAATTTTAGAAGAATCTAACGAACCCAAAACCCCCTTCCCTTGAAATTGCTAAAAGGGTAGGGGCATGATACGAGTAAAATTGGAGAAACCCAGGGAAAAACCCTAGATCTTAGAGAAGAGGAAGACGAAGATGAAAACTTAAAACTAAATTGGCGCCCACGTTATCGCTTTGGTTTTGTATATTGACTCAAATAAATCATCAATCTGAAACATTTCTGTATATAAAAATCTAACAACATATACCGAGGTTGCAGAGCAAAAAGTGAATTTGACGGAGATAGGCTTCTTACTGTCGTATATTTGTTTTCCAATAGTACCCCTGATTTTGAAGACGAGCTCGACGTTACTTAGGGTTAATATTGTCAATTCACATGTCCAGTCTAATAAGCTGAATCCGACGGTTGAGATTGGATCACTACACACAAGATTCTTGACTGTGATGTAGACTTGTTAGAGGAGGTATTGCTTTCTATAATCAACTTATTATAAGTTTTGAATGACAAGTACAGTCCATGATTTATGTTGATGTTCACATCTGAATTTATGTTTAAAATATTTTTTTTATGTATAATAAAGTGTTATTTTGGAAAGTTAATAATTTTATTTGCTTTTTACAAATATTTCTCCTGTTTTATAATCTAAATTATTTTGTTTGAATACACAAATTAAATTTTTTTGCTTTATATATTTTCTATAAAAAACTGTTTTTTATTAACATTTAATTAGAAACTTTGTCTTAACTTTCAGTTTACCTTTTTTATTTTAGTTTTACAAAATATTTCTTTTTTGTCAATATTTGATGACAAAAAAAGGCCAATTAGCCAAGTTCTTGCAAATGCAAGTGGGGGACTCGATCCCATGACATTATGAAATTTTATCTAAAAAAGAAAAAAAAAAGAATTAGAGTATTATCTTTTTTATCTTATCTCCATTTATGGGTGAGAAAATCTATGTGAGTTCTCCTCTTAACCAAATTGAATCCGTTTCATTTTGTTTTATGGTATAAAACTTAAATCAATGACTGATTTATCTTGATTTTGTCAAGACAAATTGGAAGTTTTGGTGGTTTGTGTGTGAATGAAATGGAGACACTGCTTATGTAATTGTCTAAACATATATATTTTCTATTGTTTTTAGAAACCAAAACAAATTAAAAAGAATTATTATAATTGGAAGATTGTAATAATGGGAGACATGTTTTTTTTTCTCGTAGACGAAACAAGAAAAGGCCATGTGAGTTTCCACCACCTTGTAATCGGTCTAACAAAATGTATCAGTAGTAAGCTACTTATTGTTTTGTTTAAAGATTAAAATAATTAATAAACTCAATCTATTAAGGGGGATGAATGGCTATAGGAGAGACACATCGACCGTATGTTGCCTGCATATACAATACTCGTGATTTGGTTTCACGGAAACATATATTATTCGGTTATCGTGATATAAATAAGTAGACTTATATTAACTTATTGAGTGATTGATATTTAATATATATTGTATTGCAAGAACATTCAACGGTAATTGACAAATGTTAAAATAGATAGGTACATTCATATAAGTTATATGACATGATTATCTATTGACAACAAAAAAGTGACATAATTATCAAAATAGCGGCAAGTTTGGATTCATTTACAACAACATTCGAACCTAACCATTTGTGTTATATAAATGTATTTGGTCATATATTAATTTCTATAACATGTTTAACCATTGCTCAACTTTATGAAGATACATAATTCCGAATGATACTTTAAGGTTGAGATTAACCAATGATAAATTAGTAGTTTAAGTTTGGTACTAAAACTTTAAAAATTCATGAGTTTAAGGTCATTTAGAAAAGAAATTCATATAAAAGATGATATATGGTGAAAGAGAATAATACGTTGACTTACATTGTCATATATTTTGATACTTTGTACAAAATGATATAAAATTCTTATTAAATGAGGCCGGTGATATTTTAGAAGCCAAAATTACGATTAACAAAAAAAATGTATTCTCTTTATTTCATTTTATTTCTCATTCTGTGTTGTTTTACGTAAATTAATTCTTTTTGTAAATTGACTATATTAATCTTACAAAACATTAACTACAGTTTTATTATAAAATCTATTAGTACTATATACATTTATAAACTTACACTGAAAATTGAAAATGACAAACAATTTGAAACAAACAAAAAAATATAAAATAAAAAAACTAGAAAAATATAAAATTATGATTTTTTTTAATATATAGATTCATCTTATTTTCACAACTTACACCCAAATTTATGAAATAAAGTTAGGTGTTATGATTATTATACTTTTACCCAAAAAATAGTGTTTTTTTTTGTCGGTTAATTTCACGTGTTATAATTCCTACTACATGCGATTCACTTTCATTATGTTTTTAGATTTGATTACTTTTCCAAAATAAACTTTAAAGTCTTCAAAATAGACAATATTATATAATTAGAAAATAATTATAATCTAAGAAAAGTGAAAGTTAATCAAAACTTAACGTACATAAAATCGAGATCTAAACAGGATATAATCAATTTCAATATCAAATCATTTCAACGTAAGAATCTAAAATTATACTAATCTTGACAATGATAAAACAATGAAACTTGGTGGCCTAAAAAACACAAACTAGTAGGCAAACAGTTAACTGGCCGAGAAATATTATTGACTGGCCAATACAGATAGTTAACTAGATAAACCAAATCAGTAACTATATGAAGCCGATGAGTAGCTAGCGAAATGTGACTAATAACTGATTAGAGTAGACTTGTAGTTGAGAATATAAAGTTTCACCAGAGATGTTTGAAGCTAAAATCGACGAAGCCATTTCGAAATTTTTTAATTCAAAACTGAAAACCAAGAATGAGTGCAAGAAGAATATATAATGGAATATTGGGGCTCACATATGGGCTAATTCTCATAAGCTATGAGGCCCAATAAAAACAATAATAATGAGGCCCAACACTCGTTCATGAAACTCAATTGAATTTTCGCGGACGATTTATAGCTAAAGTAACAACATTTGTCGTCTAGATAAGCAGAGTAATGAGAGATTAGGTCTATAAACTGAGATAAATCCTCAAAATGACGTTACGACAATTACACCCTCAAACAAAACTTCCACATAAAGAACTAAACTTCCACTTAAAGTAACAATAGTCAAACCTCGACGAGTAGTTACGATCACCACTGTAAAAACACACTCCACCCCTAGAAATAACTAACAAACAAAGAATCTAGGTGAAAATGTAACATACATATGATTAGCTATGGGCATTTAGGTACTCGTTTAGGTTCAGATCGGATCCTTCGGGTTTTGGATTTTTGGTTCTATTGATTTACAACCCAGTCGGGTATTTTTATTTTTTGTATCGGGTTCGGTTCGGGTATAGATCAGATTTGGGTATTTAGAGATAAATTTGTATAAATAGTCACGAATAGTAGAGATTTAATAGAAATAAAATCTAAAAAAACCTAAATTTCTAACAAAAATATATCACATATCCATTCGGTTCTTGATTTGGTTTGGGTTCGGTTCCGGTTTGGTTTTTCGGGTTTATAAACTTAGGATTCATTCGAGTATTTTATCGGATTCGGTTTCGGTTTGAATTTCGGGTACCGAGTTTTATGCCCAGGCTTACATATGATATTAATTAAAATGTTTTTATTCGCTACATCCAAGAGTAACTACATTAAATAGAAGTTTTGAAAAGAAAATCATGAACGTAAATAACTTCAAACTTCATCTACTTTGCCCCAAGAAACACGAACAACTTATACTCTCAAGTGGGGGCATTATCCACACTATTGAATTCTGTAAAAAAATTCTCGTAATCAGAAATCAACTTTCCAATAATCTTTGCCTCTTCCCTAGCAACATCCCGATAATGCTTCTCAGCTTCAACAACATTCCAGTAATTCATTTTTCCTCTCTTTGAATTCTTGGACTAGTTTCCAACGACAATGGATAGTTGCAACTGTATCCGCCATAATCACCTTATTCTTCAAACCGACAAATATTTGGTGAAACTCTTGCTTATCAATTGTCAACTTTGCAACCTAATCTGAGAGGCTAGCAATCTTTGTAAGAATTCGGTAGAAATGAGAGAATAATTGTGAGAAGATTGTCAAAGATTATCGAGAATAAACATCTCCATTTTCATGTCTTTTTCTTAATCCTATTACAATATATTTATAGGATTTACATAGATAGATTAATTGGGATCCGCGGGATGGATGTCGAGGATGAAAGAGACCCGCAGGGTGAATGTCGAGGAGGAAAGAGACTCGTAGATCCCGAGAAGGGTCATGTCACTATCTTCCTCGGTTCTAGGGTGAGAGAAAAAGAGAGAGTCACTGGTTCCCTTCTGTGTCAGTCCAACAACTAGTATTCACGTGCCCCTTTAAGCTCCAACGGTCTTATTTCTAGCCGTTGGATCACATTAGATTCTAACTAGTTATCGTAACTAGCTTTTAGGATCATACCGCACCTTTGGTTGACTTTTGATGTCCCCGTTGACTTTCCTTGTTGCGAGGTTCCTCGGACCCACGAGCTACCCGCGGTACATGATGTTCCGTACCGCTGCATCTGATTCTTCGGACACGCTCCTTACCCGCGGTACGTCCTGATGGGTACCGCAGTAACCAACCTCTAGACCCTATATTGTATCCGTAGTTCATGTTTCTTCGACCCGTTTATTCTTCACGTCCGGTACATGTGTCCGTCCATGATTTCCAACCCAACACTTCGTTTTCTCTACCCGATATGAATTCTAGTAGCCTTGATAGGTCTTGATCAATAATCTTATCATCTACAACTGAATTTTCAAAATTTAGATCTGAAACCTTTGATTAAAACTCTGCCATCTTCAAGTCATAATGGTTCTTTAGGTGGTTATGAGATTGATGGGGACGAGCATATTTCAAGCACAAAGTATCCAACTCAGCTTTTAATGGTGGCGAATCGACATAATTTGTTAAACAAATTGAATTTAAAAAAAAAAGTGTTGATAAACAAACTTAAAATTGATAGAGATAAGAATTAAAGATAAAGACATGAAACCTCCATAAGATGAACTTGCGATATGCTAAGCACCTCAACATGTGCAACATAATAAAAACATGAAAATCCTTAAGAAAAATCTCCTTGCTAAGGTGAGCCAACACAATTGAATGTTAAGTAACAACCAACCCAATACCATTTGAAAAAGATGCAGAAATTCTCTTCATAGCTGCCCTAAAAGGTAAGCGAGAAATATTAAACGATATTGCCATGCGCTTTGATACTCGTGTGGAAACTGGTTCATCTTCCTTTTGAGTCGAGGAATTAGCATTTATCGGAGCAGCCATATCAGAATGCATGAACATATCCAAAGCTTCCTCACATAAAGAACCAAACTTCCACATAAAGTGACGATAGTTAAACCTCCAACAAGTAGTCACGATCACCACTGTGAAAACATAACTCACCCATAGAAATAACTAACTACCAAAGGATGTAGGAGATAATGTTACATACAAATGATGCTAATTAAGATGTTTTTAGGTCACTACATCCAATAGTAACTACATTAAATAAGAGTTTTGAAAACAAAACCATGAGCATAAATAGTTTCAAACTCGATCTACTTGGTCCCGAGAACCACGAACAAATTATACTCTCAAGTGGCGATATTATCCACACTATCTAAGTTTCTAAATGTTTTCAGAAATCAGGAATTGACTTTCCATCAATCTTCGCCTCTTTTCTTGCAACATCTGATAATGCTTTTCAGCTTCAACAACATTCCAATCATTCACTTTTCCTCTCTTGAACTCTTGGAATAGCTTCCAACAACAATTGATAGTTGCAACTGTACTGCCATAATCATTTTTTTCTCCTAACTGATAGATTTTTGGTGCAACTATTTACTATCATTTGTCAACTCTGCAACCTGATCGGAGAAGCTAGCAATCTTATCATTTAAAGCCGCATTTTCGGCACTTGGATCTGAAAACTTCGATTCATACTCTGACATCTTCAAGTCACAATGGTTCTTCAGCTGGGTATGAGATTGTTAGAGACGACCCTATTTCAAGCACAAAGTTTCCAAGTCACCCTTTATATGATGGCAAACCAACATAACCTGTTATAAAAATTGCATTTAAAAACATGTGTTGTTGGTAAACAAGTGTAAAAATTGATGAAGATACAATTTAAAGATAAAGACATGAAACCTCCATATGATGAACTCTCAATATGCTAAGCACATCAGTATGTGTCAACGCAATATAAACATGACAATCTTGAGGAAAAGCTTCCTTGTTAAGCTGAGCCAACACAATTGAATGTTCAAAATAGTAGAAAACCCTACACCTTTTGATGAAGATGCATACATTTTCTTCTGAGTTTTCCTAGAAGGTAAGCAAGAACTATTAGACGATCTTTCTATGTGCTTTGATACTCATGTGGAAACTGGTTATTCTTCCTCTTGAGTCAAGGATTAGCATCCATGAGAGCAGCCGGATCAGATTGCATGATCATATCCAAAGTCGCCTCACCGATCGAGATGTCAAAAAATACATCTTGTAACATGCAAATAAATCGATAAGTATTTGATGTAAAAACATAATAACACCACAAAAGTAATGCTAACCTCAAATAGTACTTCTCTCCAAAGCAAAGATAGTGGTAAAATTTTTTTATGTAACATGAAACTAGTTTATGATTAAAACCTATTGATCACCAAAGTTTCCCTCTTTGCACCTTTGTATCTTGGAGGTATCTGCAAAAATAAAATTATATCAAACGATTAATCGGGTCTAAAACAAAAATAATGCATAGAAATCCTCATCTACCTCTCGGAAACCAAGCAACTGGAAAACCGGAGTTGTTACCAAGTTTGATAAAAAGAAAGCTTTCTTTCCATTTTTTTGTTATTTGTTCGCATGATTCCTACTTATATAATAGATTAGTGAGCCAGTAAACGAAGTCTTCCTTTGTATAAGATATCTACTATTTTTTATATCGTAAGCCTTGAAGAAGTAAACAAATAGTACTTCCTCCACCTTTAATTGAAGTGACAGAGCTCCCTGAAAAACTGGATAACAATCAATAATCTCCACGCTTAAGAAGTAAGTTGACCAAGAAATAATTTGTAATCTTTTCAACTAACAAAGGAACTTCCACGCGAAGGCCTGATGAAAAATATGCTTCGAATATGACTATTTCATCAGAATCATTGCAGTTAACTCCACTTGTATCTAAAGGAACCCACAATCACAAAAACTATCAGAGCTCAAACTAAAGATGGTGAATGCAAATATAAATTATCCAACATATCTTCCATAGCTATTAGTTTTTTAACACAAAAAAGCATAGAAGCCCAAGGTTTAAAAGACTCAAAAAAGTTAAAAGAGTTGCAGATGGATGAATGGAAGCTAAATTTATATGCTATTACAAAAACGATAAATTTAAATTAACAAAAAAGAAAAAGAAGAGGAACAACAAATACATGAAACTAAAGGAAATTGTAGTAAAAATCTGCCAAGACATTAGTTTTGGAACTTGGTGTAACAAATGAAAGCCATGATGACCAAAGTGGAGCTAAGAAAAGCTTAAATTCCTCACTTAAAACCCTAAATAATCACTAGCAAAGGATATTCGTAGAGAAAAGAGAAAGCAATAAACTTCTGCAGATAAATTAGAAGCCATTGCACCTTATGACACCTTAAATGGAGAAAAATCGTATGATCGAAAAAATGATCAAACATTGGTAAAAATTGATTTTGGCAGAACAAATTAGTACAACTATATATATATAAGTAGACTAGATGTTTGACACATCATCAATCATTACTACCAATCAGATTCAAACACATCATCAAACCTAATTTAAAAATCACATTTATCCTTTTAATTGGAAACATTCTTGGAATTCATACTAATTTTGTTTCCGCAGTTAAAAAAACTATTTAAAAAAAATTAAAATATCAACAACATGAAGTTATCTACATCAAAATATATAGTAAAAATTAACAACTAACAACAAAGGCTGCTAGAAAAGAATATTTTGTCTCACTAGAGATGAGGGGCGTGTGCTTCTTAATCAATGCGATCTTGTAGCCAAACATGGTCGTTTTGGGCTATGTATGATTGGCTCTTATTATCCTTTGTCACCAACATAGCTATGGTTAATGTTACATGATTGGTGGCCTTCAAAGTGAGTATTATGTTATATTCTTGAATTGCCATAAGATGTCTTTTGATAGCTGCATGGGTCCCTATTTAACCTTCAATTAGTGAGATATGTTCATTTAAAGCT
>JAKUCM010002435.1:0-14424 GCA_023374145.1 Lepidium sativum | reverse complement strand
TCATGACGGTTCACCGATAATTGGAACTTCTATTTTAAGGGAACATTGACCTTCTTGCAACATATGAGACCAACCTAAGGTTCTTAGCACACTTTCTCAAGTCGAAACGACATTAGATTGCCTTGAACTTAACAAAAAGAGATCACATGTCTAGAAGTAGTATATGAATACGAACAGCTCAAAGGATCAAGCTAGATTTCATAATTCGACGAAAGTAGTTCATGACGGTTCAAACATAATTATAACTTCTAGCGTCAGAGAACAATCACATAGTTGCAACATGAGAGCACCCTAAGTTGCTTTGCACACTTTCTCATGTCAAAGCAACATTACATGTGCCTTGAACTAAGCAAAAAGAGATCCTATGTGTAAAAGTCCTAGATTAGCACGAATAGCTCAAACAACCACGCTAGAACTCATAACTCAACCAAAGTAGTTCATGACGGTACCGATAATCATAACTTCTAACTTAAGAGAACAATGACCTTCTTGCAATATATGAGACCTACCTAAGTTGCTTAGCAAACTTTCTCATATCGAAGCGACATTACATTGCCTTGAACTAAGCATATAGAGATCACATGTGTAAAAGTACTATATGAACACGTTTAGCTCAAAAGATCAAGCTAGACTTCACAAAATAACTAAACTAGTGCATGACGGTTCACAAATAATCATAACTTCTAGCGTAAAAGAACAATCACATAGTTGCAACATATGAAAGCAACCTAAGTTGCTTTGCACACTTTCTCATGTCAAAGCGACATTACATGGGCCTTGAACATAGGAAAAAGAGATCACATGTGTAGAAATCCTAGATAAGCACGAAAGCTCAAACGACCACGCTAGACCTCATAACTAAACCAAAGTAGTTCATGAAAGTTCACCGATAATAATAACTTCTAACTTAAGAGAACAATGACCTTCTTGCAACATATGACAAAACAACAACCACCAACCTAATTCGCTTAGCACACTTTCTCATATCGAAGTGACATTACATTGCCTTGAACTTAGCATATAGAGATCACATGTGTAGAAGAAGTACATTATGAACACGGATAGCTCAAAAGATCAAGCTAGACTTCACAACACAACTAAAGTAGTGCATGACGGTTCACATATAATCATAACTTCTTGCGTAAAGAACATTCACATAGTTGCAACATAGAGAGCAACCTAAGTTGCTTTGCAAACTTTCTCATGTCAAAGCGACATTACATGGGCCTTGAACTTAGCAAAAAGAGATCACATGTGTAGAAATCCTAGATAAGCACGAATAGAACAAACAACCACACTAGACCTCATAACTAAACCAAAGTAGTTCATGACGGTTCACCGATAATTGGAACTTCTATTTTAAGGGAACATTGACCTTCTTGCAACATATGAGACCAACCTAAGGTTCTTAGCACACTTTCTCAAGTCGAAACGACATTAGATTGCCTTGAACTTAACAAAAAGAGATCACATGTCTAGAAGTAGTATATGAATACGAACAGCTCAAAGGATCAAGCTAGATTTCATAACTCGACGAAAGTAGTTCATGACGGTTCAAAGATAATTATAACTTCTAGCATCAGAGAACAATCACATAGTTGCAACATGAGAGCACCCTAAGTTGCTTTGCACACTTTCTCATGTCAAAGCAACATTACATGTGCCTTGAACTAAGCAAAAAGAGATTCTATGTGTAAAAGTCCTAGATTAGCACGAATAGCTCAAACGACCACTCTAGAACTCATAACTCAACCAAAGTAGTTCATGACGGTACCGATAATCATAACTTCTAACTTAAGAGAACAATGACCTTCTTGCAATATATGAGACCTACCTAAGTTGCTTAGCAAACTTTCTCATATCGAAGCGACATTACATTGCCTTGAACTTAGCATATAGAGATCGCATGTGTAGAAGTACTATATGAACACGTTTAGCTCAAAAGATCAAGCTAGACTTCACAAAATAACTAAACTAGTGCATGACGGTTCACAAATAATCATAACTTCTAGCGTAAAAGAACAATCACATAGTTGCAACATATGAAAGCAACCTAAGTTGCTTTGCACACTTTCTCATGTCAAAGCGACATTACATGGGCCTTGAACATAGGAAAAAGAGATCACATGTGTAGAAATCCTAGATAAGCACGAAAGCTCAAACGACCACGCTAGACCTCATAACTAAACCAAAGTAGTTCATGAAAGTTCACCGATAATAATAACTTCTAACTTAAGAGAACAATGACCTTCTTGCAACATATGACACCAACCTAATTCGCTTAGCACACTTTCTCATATCGAAGTGACATTACATTGCCTTGAACTTAGCATATAGAGATCACATGTGTAGAAGAAGTACATTATGAACACGGATAGCTCAAAAGATCAAGCTAGACTTCACAACACAACTAAAGTAGTGCATGACGGTTCACATATAATCATAACTTCTTGCGTAAAGAACATTCACATAGTTGCAACATAGAGAGCAACCTAAGTTGCTTTGCAAACTTTCTCATGTCAAAGCGACATTACATGGGCCTTGAACTTAGCAAAAAGAGATCACATGTGTAGAAATCCTAGATAAGCACGAATAGAACAAACAACCACACTAGACCTCATAACTAAACCAAAGTAGTTCATGACGGTTCACCGATAATTGGAACTTCTATTTTAAGGGAACATTGACCTTCTTGCAACATATGAGACCAACCTAAGGTTCTTAGCACACTTTCTCAAGTCGAAACGACATTAGATTGCCTTGAACTTAACAAAAAGAGATCACATGTCTAGAAGTAGTATATGAATACGAACAGCTCAAAGGATCAAGCTAGATTTCATAACTCGACGAAAGTAGTTCATGACGGTTCAAAGATAATTATAACTTCTAGCATCAGAGAACAATCACATAGTTGCAACATGAGAGCACCCTAAGTTGCTTTGCACACTTTCTCATGTCAAAGCAACATTACATGTGCCTTGAACTAAGCAAAAAGAGATTCTATGTGTAAAAGTCCTAGATTAGCACGAATAGCTCAAACGACCACTCTAGAACTCATAACTCAACCAAAGTAGTTCATGACGGTACCGATAATCATAACTTCTAACTTAAGAGAACAATGACCTTCTTGCAATATATGAGACCTACCTAAGTTGCTTAGCAAACTTTCTCATATCGAAGCGACATTACATTGCCTTGAACTTAGCATATAGAGATCGCATGTGTAGAAGTACTATATGAACACGGTTACCTCAAAAGATCAAGCTAGACTTCACAAAATAACTAAATTAGTGCATGACGGTTGACAAATAATCATAACTTCTAGCGTAAAAGAACAATCACATAGTTGCAACATATGAAAGCAACCTAAGTTGCTTTGCACACTTTCACATGTCAAAGCGACATTACATGGGCTTTGAACATTGGAAAAAGAGATCCTATGTGTAAAAGTCCTAGATTAGCACGAATAGCTCAAACGACCACTCTAGAACTCATAACTCAACCAAAGTAGTTCATGACGGTACCGATAATCATAACTTCTAACTTAAGAGAACAATGACCTTCTTGCAATATATGAGACCTACCTAAGTTGCTTAGCAAACTTTCTCATATCGAAGCGACATTACATTGCCTTGAACTTAGCATATAGAGATCGCATGTGTAGAAGTACTATATGAACACGGTTACCTCAAAAGATCAAGCTAGACTTCACAAAATAACTAAATTAGTGCATGACGGTTGACAAATAATCATAACTTCTAGCGTAAAAGAACAATCACATAGTTGCAACATATGAAAGCAACCTAAGTTGCTTTGCACACTTTCACATGTCAAAGCGACATTACATGGGCTTTGAACATAGGAAAAAGAGATCCTATGTGTAAAAGTCCTAGATTAGCACGAATAGCTCAAACAACCACGCTAGAACTCATAACTCAACCAAAGTAGTTCATGACGGTACCGATAATCATAACTTCTAACTTAAGAGAACAATGACCTTCTTGCAACATATGGGACCTACCTATGTTGCTTAGCAAACTTTCTCATATCGAAGCGACATTACATTGCCTTGAACTTAGCATATAGAGATCACATGTGTAAAAGTACTATATGAACACGTTTAGCTCAAAAGATCAAGCTAGACTTCACAAAATAACTAAATTAGTGCATGACGGTTCACAAATAATCATAACTTCTAGCGTAAAAGAACAATCACATAGTTGCAACATATGAAAGCAACCTAAGTTGCTTTGCACACTTTCTCATGTCAAAGCAACATTACATGGGCCTTGAACATAGGAAAAAGAGATCACATGTGTAGAAATCCTAGATAAGCACGAATAGCTCAAACGACCACGCTAGACCTCATAACTAAACCAAAGTAGTTCATGAAAGTTCACCGATAATAATAACTTCTAACTTAAGAGAACAATGACCTTCTTGCAACATATGACACCAACCTAATTCGCTTAGCACACTTTCTCATATCGAAGTGACATTACATTGCCTTGAACTTAGCATATAGAGATCACATGTGTAGAAGTACATTATGAACACGGATAGCTCAAAAGATCAAGCTAGACTTCACAACACAACTAAAGTAGTGCATGACGGTTCACATATAACCATAACTTCTTGCGTAAAGAACATTCACATAGTTGCAACATAGAGAGCAACCTAAGTTGCTTTGCAAACTTTCTCATGTCAAAGCGACATTACATGGGCCTTGAACTTAGCAAAAAGAGATCACATGTGTAGAAATCCTAGATAAGCACGAATAGAACAAACAACCACACTAGACCTCATAACTAAACCAAAGTAGTTCATGACGGTTCACCGATAATTGGAACTTCTATTTTAAGGGAACATTGACCTTCTTGCAACATATGAGACCAACCTAAGGTTCTTAGCACACTTTCTCAAGTCGAAACGACATTAGATTGCCTTGAACTTAACAAAAAGAGATCACATGTCTAGAAGTAGTATATGAATACGAACAGCTCAAAGGATCAAGCTAGATTTCATAATTCGACGAAAGTAGTTCATGACGGTTCAAACATAATTATAACTTCTAGCGTCATAGAACAATCACATAGTTGCAACATGAGAGCACCCTAAGTTGCTTTGCACACTTTCTCATGTCAAAGCAACATTACATGTGCCTTGAACTAAGCAAAAAGAGATCCTATGTGTAAAAGTCCTAGATTAGCACGAATAGCTCATACGACCACGCTAGAACTCATAACTCAACCAAAGTAGTTCATGACGGTACCGATAATCATAACTTCTAACTTAAGAGAACAATGACATTCTTGCAACATATGATACCTATCTAAGTTGCTTAGCAAACTTTCTCATATCGAAGCGACATTACATTGCCTTGAACTTAGCATATAGAGATCGCATGTGTAGAAGTACTATATGAACACGGTTACCTCAAAAGATCAAGCTAGACTTCACAAAATAACTAAATTAGTGCATGACGGTTGACAAATAATCATAACTTCTAGCGTAAAAGAACAATCACATAGTTGCAACATATGAAAGCAACCTAAGTTGCTTTGCACACTTTCACATGTCAAAGCGACATTACATGGGCTTTGAACATAGGAAAAAGAGATCCTATGTGTAAAAGTCCTAGATTAGCACGAATAGCTCAAACAACCACGCTAGAACTCATAACTCAACCAAAGTAGTTCATGACGGTACCGATAATCATAACTTCTAACTTAAGAGAACAATGACCTTCTTGCAACATATGAGACCTACCTATGTTGCTTAGCAAACTTTCTCATATCGAAGCGACATTACATTGCCTTGAACTTAGCATATAGAGATCACATGTGTAAAAGTACTATATGAACACGTTTAGCTCAAAAGATCAAGCTAGACTTCACAAAATAACTAAATTAGTGCATGACGGTTCACAAATAATCATAACTTCTAGCGTAAAAGAACAATCACATAGTTGCAACATATGAAAGCAACCTAAGTTGCTTTGCACACTTTCTCATGTCAAAGCAACATTACATGGGCCTTGAACATAGGAAAAAGAGATCACATGTGTAGAAATCCTAGATAAGCACGAATAGCTCAAACGACCACGCTAGACCTCATAACTAAACCAAAGTAGTTCATGAAAGTTCACCGATAATAATAACTTCTAACTTAAGAGAACAATGACCTTCTTGCAACATATGACACCAACCTAATTCGCTTAGCACACTTTCTCATATCGAAGTGACATTACATTGCCTTGAACTTAGCATATAGAGATCACATGTGTAGAAGTACATTATGAACACGGATAGCTCAAAAGATCAAGCTAGACTTCACAACACAACTAAAGTAGTGCATGACGGTTCACATATAACCATAACTTCTTGCGTAAAGAACATTCACATAGTTGCAACATAGAGAGCAACCTAAGTTGCTTTGCAAACTTTCTCATGTCAAAGCGACATTACATGGGCCTTGAACTTAGCAAAAAGAGATCACATGTGTAGAAATCCTAGATAAGCACGAATAGAACAAACAACCACACTAGACCTCATAACTAAACCAAAGTAGTTCATGACGGTTCACCGATAATTGGAACTTCTATTTTAAGGGAACATTGACCTTCTTGCAACATATGAGACCAACCTAAGGTTCTTAGCACACTTTCTCAAGTCGAAACGACATTAGATTGCCTTGAACTTAACAAAAAGAGATCACATGTCTAGAAGTAGTATATGAATACGAACAGCTCAAAGGATCAAGCTAGATTTCATAATTCGACGAAAGTAGTTCATGACGGTTCAAACATAATTATAACTTCTAGCGTCAGAGAACAATCACATAGTTGCAACATGAGAGCACCCTAAGTTGCTTTGCACACTTTCTCATGTCAAAGCAACATTACATGTGCCTTGAACTAAGCAAAAAGAGATCCTATGTGTAAAAGTCCTAGATTAGCACGAATAGCTCAAACAACCACGCTAGAACTCATAACTCAACCAAAGTAGTTCATGACGGTACCGATAATCATAACTTCTAACTTAAGAGAACAATGACCTTCTTGCAATATATGAGACCTACCTAAGTTGCTTAGCAAACTTTCTCATATCGAAGCGACATTACATTGCCTTGAACTAAGCATATAGAGATCACATGTGTAAAAGTACTATATGAACACGTTTAGCTCAAAAGATCAAGCTAGACTTCACAAAATAACTAAACTAGTGCATGACGGTTCACAAATAATCATAACTTCTAGCGTAAAAGAACAATCACATAGTTGCAACATATGAAAGCAACCTAAGTTGCTTTGCACACTTTCTCATGTCAAAGCGACATTACATGGGCCTTGAACATAGGAAAAAGAGATCACATGTGTAGAAATCCTAGATAAGCACGAATAGCTCAAACGACCACGCTAGACCTCATAACTAAACCAAAGTAGTTCATGAAAGTTCACCGATAATAATAACTTCTAACTTAAGAGAACAATGACCTTCTTGCAACATATGACACCAACCTAATTCGCTTAGCACACTTTCTCATATCGAAGTGACATTACATTGCCTTGAACTTAGCATATAGAGATCACATGTGTAGAAGAAGTACATTATGAACACGGATAGCTCAAAAGATCAAGCTAGACTTCACAACACAACTAAAGTAGTGCATGACGGTTCACATATAATCATAACTTCTTGCGTAAAGAACATTCACATAGTTGCAACATAGAGAGCAACCTAAGTTGCTTTGCAAACTTTCTCATGTCAAAGCGACATTACATGGGCCTTGAACTTAGCAAAAAGAGATCACATGTGTAGAAATCCTAGATAAGCACGAATAGAACAAACAACCACACTAGACCTCATAACTAAACCAAAGTAGTTCATGACGGTTCACCGATAATTGGAACTTCTATTTTAAGGGAACATTGACCTTCTTGCAACATATGAGACCAACCTAAGGTTCTTAGCACACTTTCTCAAGTCGAAACGACATTAGATTGCCTTGAACTTAACAAAAAGAGATCACATGTCTAGAAGTAGTATATGAATACGAACAGCTCAAAGGATCAAGCTAGATTTCATAACTCGACGAAAGTAGTTCATGACGGTTCAAAGATAATTATAACTTCTAGCATCAGAGAACAATCACATAGTTGCAACATGAGAGCACCCTAAGTTGCTTTGCACACTTTCTCATGTCAAAGCAACATTACATGTGCCTTGAACTAAGCAAAAAGAGATTCTATGTGTAAAAGTCCTAGATTAGCACGAATAGCTCAAACGACCACTCTAGAACTCATAACTCAACCAAAGTAGTTCATGACGGTACCGATAATCATAACTTCTAACTTAAGAGAACAATGACCTTCTTGCAATATATGAGACCTACCTAAGTTGCTTAGCAAACTTTCTCATATCGAAGCGACATTACATTGCCTTGAACTTAGCATATAGAGATCGCATGTGTAGAAGTACTATATGAACACGGTTACCTCAAAAGATCAAGCTAGACTTCACAAAATAACTAAATTAGTGCATGACGGTTGACAAATAATCATAACTTCTAGCGTAAAAGAACAATCACATAGTTGCAACATATGAAAGCAACCTAAGTTGCTTTGCACACTTTCACATGTCAAAGCGACATTACATGGGCTTTGAACATAGGAAAAAGAGATCCTATGTGTAAAAGTCCTAGATTAGCACGAATAGCTCAAACGACCACTCTAGAACTCATAACTCAACCAAAGTAGTTCATGACGGTACCGATAATCATAACTTCTAACTTAAGAGAACAATGACCTTCTTGCAATATATGAGACCTACCTAAGTTGCTTAGCAAACTTTCTCATATCGAAGCGACATTACATTGCCTTGAACTTAGCATATAGAGATCGCATGTGTAGAAGTACTATATGAACACGGTTACCTCAAAAGATCAAGCTAGACTTCACAAAATAACTAAATTAGTGCATGACGGTTGACAAATAATCATAACTTCTAGCGTAAAAGAACAATCACATAGTTGCAACATATGAAAGCAACCTAAGTTGCTCTCTCCACTTTCACATGTCAAAGCGACATTACATGGGCTTTGAACATAGGAAAAAGAGATCCTATGTGTAAAAGTCCTAGATTAGCACGAATAGCTCAAACAACCACGCTAGAACTCATAACTCAACCAAAGTAGTTCATGACGGTACCGATAATCATAACTTCTAACTTAAGAGAACAATGACCTTCTTGCAACATATGAGACCTACCTATGTTGCTTAGCAAACTTTCTCATATCGAAGCGACATTACATTGCCTTGAACTTAGCATATAGAGATCACATGTGTAAAAGTACTATATGAACACGTTTAGCTCAAAAGATCAAGCTAGACTTCACAAAATAACTAAATTAGTGCATGACGGTTCACAAATAATCATAACTTCTAGCGTAAAAGAACAATCACATAGTTGCAACATATGAAAGCAACCTAAGTTGCTTTGCACACTTTCTCATGTCAAAGCGACATTACATGGGCCTTGAACATAGGAAAAAGAGATCACATGTGTAGAAATCCTAGATAAGCACGAATAGCTCCAACGACCACGCTAGACCTCATAACTAAACCAAAGTAGTTCATGAAAGTTCACCGATAATCATAACTTCTAACTTAAGAGAACAATGACCTTCTTGCAACATATGACACCAACCTAATTCGCTTAGCACACTTTCTCATATCGAAGTGACATTACATTGCCTTGAACTTAGCATATAGAGATCACATGTGTAGAAGTACAATATGAACACGGATAGCTCAAAAGATCAAGTTAGACTTCACAACACAACTAAAGTACTGCATGACGGTTCACATATAATCATAACTTCTTGCGTAAAGAACATTCACATAGTTGCAACATAGAGAGCAACCTAAGTTGCTCTGCAAACTTTCTCATGTCAAAGCGACATTACATGGGCCTTGAACTTAGCAAAAAGAGATCACATGTGTAGAAATCCTAGATAAGCACGAATAGAACAAACAACCACACTAGACCTCATAACTAAACAAAAGTAGTTCATGACGGTTCACCGATAATTGGAACTTCTATTTTAAGGGAACATTGACCTTCTTGCAACATATGAGACCAACCTAAGTGATGTGATTTTCCCTAGGATAGAACTCTGAAAATCGGGGCTAGAGAACTCGGAATTGAATGAAATTTGAGCAGCGGATAGATTGAAGTGTGAGGAACGTGCTGGTAAGTTTTGAGTTGAATTGATCGTGGGGTTTCTGAGATATGATGGCAAACTCGTTGAGAAACTGATGGAATGTTGTGGCGGAATGGATTAGAATAAGATGAGGACGTGATGGAAACTTGTAGGTGACGAAGATAAAGTGATAGAATGGATAGATTTCTGTGATTAGATGAATTAAGTGAAGAATCTCTTGGCTCACAACGTGATGGGAGATTCAGGCTCTAGGATTTCCAGAACCGTGGCTTGAGAGCATGGAAAACTCAATAAGAAGTCTTTTTCAATGATAATACTCTGAAGAAGTTTACAGCAAGTTCTGGGGTTTAAATATAACCCTAGAACCAAAACAACATGTAGTTCTAAACAAAAACAACATGTAGTTTGAAACTTATAAAAAACAGCAAAGCGTTTAAATAAAAACAACGAGGCGTCCCCTAATGGTGCACCTCAAAATCTACTAAGTACAAAACCAGATTGGTTTGTACATTATTCTCCTAATGGTAAGACTCCTAAGTAACTCGCCGTAGTGATTCCATCTGCCTCATTAAAAACCATGAGAGAAAACCCAATTGGGACAAAACTCTCTATGGGAAAAAGAGTACAGACTTCCTCACCTAAGTTACCTAGTTATCATTACCAGGAGAAGCCTTCAAGTTGGAGATGTTGAAGACTTGCATAGCTGGTGGCGAGAACGATCCTTCAGTCATGAGCGAGTGAGCTTCCTTAGCCAACTCCTTAGCTCTCGAACACGTGATTGGACCTATAAGCTCTGGTTCCTTAGCTTCTATGCTGCTCACGATCACATCATCCTCTCCCTCTTCAAAAGGAGATTTGTCCTCAAATCCGAATCTGCAACATATGGAAGCAAGTCAGAAACATTGAACGTTGGAGATATGTTGTACTTACCTTGGAGATCAATCTGATAGGCGTTGTTGTTGATCCTCCTCACGACTGCGAATGGTCCACCAACTCGTGGCTGAAGCTTGCTCTTCCTCTCTTCTGGAAATCGATCTTTCCTTAGGTGAATCCACACCAAATCTCCTTCTTCCAAGATCAGCTCCTTTCTTCCTTTGTTGGCGTGCTTCTTGTACTGCCTCTGTCTTCTTCTCTATGTTCTCCTTGGCTTTTGCGTGAATTCTCCTGACTTGTTCAGCCTTTGCTTTTCCATCTGCACTACATTTCACACTCAAAGGCAAAGAAATCAAGTCTAGAGGGGATTGTGGGGTTAAAACCGTATATAATCTCAAAGGGAGAAAAAGATGAGTGGCAGAATGCTTAGCATGATTGTAAGCAAACTCTACATGTCGTAGACACTCTTTCCATGACTTGATGTTGCTCTTCACCAACGTCCTAGAAGTGTTGACAACGTTCTGTTCACTACTTCTGTCTGTCCATCAGTCTGCCAGAAATGCCCTAAGAATTTGGGTGTCTTGATCTGAAACTATCACTTGAGGCATTCCATGCAATCTCACAACTTCCCTGAAAAACAGATTAGCTACACAAACAGCATCATCCGTCTTGTGGCTAGCTATAAAGTAAGCCATCTTGCTAAACCTGTCAACAACCACAAAAATAGAATCTCTACCATTTCTGGTTCGAGGTAAGCCAAGTACAAAGTCCATAAATAAATGACTCCAGGGCTGCAAAGGAATAGGAAGAGGTGTGTACAAACCGTGTGGCTGTACGTTACTCTTAGCCATTTTACACGTTTCACACCTAGAACAAACCTGATCGACATCTGTCTTCATGTTTGGCCAATAGAAGTGATCCTGCAGTCCAAGTAGAGTCTTTGTAACTCCAAAATGCCCTGCTAATCCACCTCCATGCGCCTCTCTAACTAGCAGCTCTCTGATTGATCCTCTTGGTATACACAAGCGATTATTGTAGAACAAATAACCATCCTGTCTAAAGAATTTATCAACAGCAAACTTATGGCATTTGCCATAGCTCTCAGCAAAGTCATTGTCAGTCTCATAAAGCTCTACAATGTGCCCAAAACCATCTAACTTTGAAGTTAAAGTAGAGATTAGAGTGTACCTTCTGGATAATGCATCTGCGACTACATTATCCTTACCTTTCTTGTACTTAACAACGTAGGGGAAGGTCTCCATAAACTCCATCCATCTGGCGTGTCTCTTGTTGAGCTTTTGTTGTCCCTTTAAGTGCTTTAACAACTCATGATCTGTATGAATGACGAATTCTTTTGGCCACAAGTAATGCTGCCATGTTTGAAGTGCTCTAACTAATGCATACAGCTCCTTGTCATAAGTTGGGTAGTTGATTGCAGCTCCTCCTAGCTTCTCAAGCTTTTTAGTCTCAACTGGATTAGTTCTGTAAGCTGGTTTGTTTGGCAACACAGAACCAAGCACTAAATCAATCTGATGCTCAATACCACGAATTGGAGGCAGTCCCGGTGGTATCTCCTCAGGAAAAACGTCCTTATACTCCTCAATAATCTGAATCATCTCATGTGGAAGCTTCTCTGATGGTTTAGTACACGCCAATGTCTCCTTGTACACAAACATAAAAGTAGTCATTTCTGGATCAAACAGCTTGTTAAACTCACTGTGATTGATGTACAATGCATTTGACACTTTCTCCTTCTCCTTTCTGTTCATATGCATCTGATCCTTGTAGATTTCAGCTGGTGTGAGTGGAAGAAGAGTGATTTTTCGTCCCTTGTACTCAAACACCTGCTTGTTTGTGTACCCATCATGCATCACACGCCTATCATACTGCCATGGTCTGCCTAACAGAACGTGACTAGACCTCATTGGCACAACATCACACAGCAACTCATCTTCATACTTCCCAATCGCCAACTTGATGAGTACTTGCTGAGAAACGGTTACAGCACCCTTGTTGTCTAACCACTGCAGCTGATACGGTTTAGGATGTGAAGTAGTCTTAAGATTAAGCTTCTTCACCATCTCCTCACTGGCGGCATTGGTGCAGCTGCCTCCATCAACAATCAAGGTGCAAACCTTATCCTCAACTACACATCTGGTGTGGAAGAGATTCTCACGCTGTTCCTTATCATCTGGATGAACCTGAATGCTCAATGCTCTGCGTGCAAAAAGTAACTCTCCAACTGCTGCAGCTGCTTCTTCCTCCTCCAAATCGTCCTCTACCTCACTTTCTGAGCTATCCTGAGGCACAATCTCTCCTCCTTCTCTCAATAGAAACATCTTCTTATTAGGACAATCTCTGGAGTAGTGTCCCATTCCTTGACACTTGAAGCATCTGACATTGCTATTAGAAGTGCCACTTCTGGTTTTAAGTTCTGTTTTGACCTCTTCTTTCACTACAGAGGCTGCGGGTCTATTATCTTTGATTGGAGCTGATTTGGTGAATTCTCTTGGCTTAGGGATACTAGAAGTGAAAGTAGACCTGCCAATTCTCCTCTTAAGTTGTGCTTCTATCAACTCAGCTTTGTGCACCATCTCTTGCACATCTTCATAATTCTGCAACTCTACCTTATCTTGCAACTCTCTGTTCAATCCCCCAAGAAAACGTGACATCACCATATCCTCACTCTCCCTCAAATCAGTTCTGATCATAAGTGTCTCCAACTCTTGATAGTAATCACGAACTGATTTGGTGCCTTGTACAAGGCGTCTTAACTTGCTAAGCATCTCTCTCTGATAATGGGCAGGCACAAATTTTCTTCTCATGTGCACAACTAGTTCTGTCCAAGTGGTAATTGGAGGCTCTCTTTGTCTATCTCTGACAAGTCCCAACTGTTCCCACCACAAGAGTGCATAGCCATTGAATTCAGATATAGCTATCTTCACCTTATTAAGCTCATATGTCCCTTGAACCAAAAAATTCGATTCCATCTTCCTCTCCCAATCAAGGTAAGCTTCTGGATCATTACTACCGTGGAAAGGAGGAAATTGAATCTTGATATGATTCAGCTGCTGTCTCAAGGGATCATAATCTCGTGCATTGCCTCTATTTCTGGGTCTCCTTAACGTTTCACCACTATATTCTGATCTCTCACCTTCTTCTGAATGCTCACGATCTGTTTCAACATAAATCCTATGTCCAGCAACATAATCAGACCGTCTTTGTGGCTGTGAGCTTCTCCTTTGATGACCAACTGTTTCTCTGTCCCTAATTGGTGATTTAAGGCGTCTAACTCTCTGCTGCCTAGAAGAAGAACCCACGTGTGCC
>JAKUCM010002434.1:0-15521 GCA_023374145.1 Lepidium sativum | reverse complement strand
GAATAACCATTTCTAAAGATAACTCTTTAACGATACCAAAAAGAAAACAAAAACAAACCTCTCTGTTTTCCTGTTTCTCCGGACTCTCTCCGGCTCTGTGCTTTCTTCTTCTCCTCTCTCAAACATGTTACTCTGCTTCTGTCTTTTTTGTTTTCTGGGACAATTCTCTATGAAGCTTTGAATTCAAAGCTTCATATAGAAAAAAACACAGAAGACAGAAACTTTTTTGAAGCTATGGCTGTTGAAGGTAAAACTAAAGTTAGCTTTTTTTATCATTTATAAAAAGTTCGTTGATTTTCCGACATGTTTTTTCTGTTAATCTTCTGGGTTTGTCTCCAAATTAGAAAAGATTTCCTTTTTTTTTATGTTATGTGAATGGAGAAATTAAGAACAGAGATATCTTCCTCTGTTTCGTTGCAGAGATGGAGAAGAAGATCAAAGGAAGCCATGAAAATCCAGAGACGGAGGAGCTACAGAATAACGATTTATGTATCGAAAATCCATCACCAAGATGCGTACTTGAAATTCCAGTTTCAGATTCCGATAATAGTAGCAGTAGCAGCAGTTTCTAGCTCGTGTTCACCGGATAAATTATCGTTGCCATTATTGAGGACTACAACAAATGTTTCATCTTCGAATCACCATGGTCTTCAATGGAATCAGCATGATTGATTCGATTAAGAAGAAATCAATGAGGAGATTCTCAGTTATTCCTCTCATCGCTACTTATGAGCTAACTCGTAAAAACATGCGACGAAAGCAAAACAAGTTATCTCCTTCATCGGAAAATGAATTGGATTGCGATCAAATTCTCTTCGCTAAACCATCGTGGCGCAATTTCACCTTTGAAGAACTTGTTGCAGCCACCGACAATTTTAATCCCGGTAAAATTCAAAACTTTGAAAGATTGAAAAACTGATTTTTTTTCTTGAATTTGAAGTGAATCGTCATGAAACTGTGTTATATGAATTCAAAGTTATGATTTTTGGATTGTGTCAAGAAGATTCTAACATGGGTTTTGATTTTTTGTTGTTGTTAGAGAACATGATCGGGAAAGGAGGACATGCAGAGGTGTACAAAGGGGTTTTACCAGACGGAGAGACTGTGGCGATTAAGAAGCTAACGAAACAGGCAAAGGAAAAAGAAGAAAGAGTTAGCGATTTCTTATCTGAGCTTGGTATAATCGCACATGTTAACCATCCAAACGCAGCTAGGCTTCGTGGTTTCAGCAGTGATCGTGGTTTGCATTTTGTGCTTGAGTACTTGCCTCATGGAAGTCTCGCTTGTCTACTCTTTGGTACTAGAATCCTTTCTTTTGTTTGATTTCAGAGATTACTGTTGTTCTTGTGTTGATGTTTTTGAAACTTTTCGTAGGACCTGGGGAGTGTTTGGATTGGAAGAAACGGTATAAAGTGGCTTTGGGTATAGCTAATGGTTTGAGTTATCTTCATAATGATTGCCCTCGACGGATCATTCACCGTGATATCAAAGCTTCTAACATCTTGCTCTCACAAGATTTCGAAGCTCAGGTATTGATCGATTGATACAATCTTCTTCTGTGGATTGAGAATTTAATATGAGCTGTTTTTTTTTGTAGATTTCTGATTTTGGACTTGCTAAGTGGCTCCCTGAGAACTGGCCTCATCACATTGTTTTCCCTATCGAAGGCACATTCGGGTCAGACAGAGAGTTTCCAGAGCTACAATCTTCTTTCTATGAACCATTTCTCTTAATCTTTGAAACCAAAAACCTGGTTGGTTCTTTGTTGCAGGTATCTGGCTCCAGAGTACTTTATGCATGGGATTGTTGATGAGAAGACAGATGTGTTTGCTTTTGGTGTATTGCTTCTAGAGATCATAACTGGTCGTCGAGCTGTCGATACAGCTAGCCGACAATCGATAGTTTTGTGGGTAATGATCTGCTTTTCTCTCTTATCTTCAGTATGCATGTTCTATCTTCTGAAACCAAAAGAATCAAGGAGTTAAAACAAGTTGAATGCTTTTTCATATAGGCGAAACCTCTTTTAGAGAAGAACAGTATGGAAGAAATAGTTGATCCTCAACTAGGAAATGACTTTAATGAAACCGAGCTTAAACGAGTGATGCAAACAGCTTCAATGTGCATTCATCATGTATCCACTATGCGTCCAGACATGAAGCGGGTATGTTCCAAAACAATACCAGTCTCTATCGTTTCCATTAGGTTCTAAGATGCAACTTGGTTGATCTGGTTTTGTATACAGTTGGTCCAATTGTTGCGTGGAGATGACTTACAACAAAAAACAAGTGGAGCAAGAACCGTGAGTCTCGAAGAATGTGACTTAGATCACACCTCGTCTTCTTACCTTAAAAATCTCACTCGGCATAGACAACTCTTGATGGAGTAAGCAAATCTGATGAAATCATTACACAAAGAAAAATGAACAATAAGATCACAGGTCTCTTTTGCTTCATCGTCTCCATTGTAAAAATATCTCCAAAAGAGCAATGTCATTGTATGTATAATTTGGCTTTAGTCTCAGCTTATGCTTCTGTTTTTGTCCTCAAAACTCTGGTAATCTCTCTGTTTTTCCTTGTAAAACAGCTGTTAGTAATATTACAAAACTCAGATGAAGATGTTACTTTAAAGACCTGATTGATATTTGATTTTACTTTCAACTTCGCCATTGTCAAGAGAGCTGAGGTGAAAGTGGCTGTGAATCGAATACGGTGAAGCTCGCCGTCGGTAGTGAACCGGCGAAAATATTCCGTTTATTGGGTGAGTGTTATGAATATAAAGGCTTGAAAGATAAAGCCCATTGGGCTTTTAACGAAGCCTTAAAAGCTCGTAATGGATCTGAAGGACAGAATCTATAGGCCGTGTTTTTTCTAAAACTTCTTTTAGTTTCACTTTTCACCCCGTTATTTTTCACTATTTTCGGATTCTGACCAATAAAATCTATTGATGACCCAACTTCTGCGGAAATTTTTTTTTGCTCGGATATACTCCCTCTGTTGTTTACTAGTTGATGTTTTAGAAATAAAATTTGTTTATTTTTAATTGATGTTTTAAGATTTCTATGTAAAATTTATTGCACTTTTGATATTTTTGACTCTTTATATTCTACAGATTGATTTGTGATTGGTTAAAATATTTTGGAATTTGTGATAAACTATATTTTGTTTTTTTTTTGTCAATTTTGGGCCACAAATGGCCGGTCTATTAGCCAAGTTCTTGCAAATGCAAGCGAGGGGACTTGATCCCAGGATGTGTAAGTGCACATGCCTCTTGTGAACTTACTACCTGCCACTAGGCTAAATGCCATTTGCAAACTATATTTTGTTTAGAAAAATAAAATAATAAATGATTTCTTTGTGTAAAATGCCAAAACATGATCCCCTTTATGCAGAGGTTGAAGCTGTTATTTGGGCGTTAGGTGTGCTCGCGACGCATGGCATATCCGAGGTGGAGATCTCGACAGACTGTGAGACCATTCTGCTCATTTTCCAGCGACCAGAGGATTGGCCGGCATTTGCACCATATCAAGAGGAGTATCGGGTTCTACTGTCGTCTTTCGGCCGTTTGACATTATCTTCAATCCCAAGGAACCTAAACTATAAGGCGGATGCTCTAGCAAGGTCTAGTAGGGTGGGTGCACGGCGTCGGAGTATTGGGTAGGTTGATTTATAGAGTATGATTAAATGTCGTTGTCAAAAAAAAAATATGCCGAAAACATGAAGTTAAAAAAAACGGAGAGAATATATTAAACAATGAGAAAGATTCATCTATAAAATGAAGAGTCACACCGATTACCCGATTACATACACAAAAGAGTATATAAAAATCGATAATCCTCACCTAACAAAAGAAATACATTAATACAAAATTGACCTTAAAGTTTTAGCTTCTTCAGTTTTGGTCCTTATCTTGGCCTAGAGTAAAAGAAATCTTAAATGATTCATCTTAAGGGTTAATTTAGAATCAGGAAGACAAGGAACGGCCATTAGTTAGCGAAGTGAATAAGAAGTCTTAAGCAAGAACGAGCATATGATTTAGTAAGACTGATTAGGCCACAGGATAAACTCTGTTTGGTGGTTCAAAGGAACTTGAACTGTAGAGTCAGAAACCGGATAATGCTGAAAGAAGTTCTGGTGATTGTAGAGAGCTGAAGACTGAAAAGGAATCCCACATGGGACTGAGGAGATAGAGTTAAGCTCTGAGGAAGAAGACGATGGAAGCAGATGTTGTTGGGGGTTATGGTCCGAGGAAGAAGAAGATTCAAGTGAGGCCTTGTGTCGTTTTACACCTGCTCCTCCTACAGGGAAAGACCTTTTCAAGATAGCTTCAACGTCGTAGCGGTTCATCTCAAAGTTAGTTACTGCATTGATTCCTCTGAACTTTATGGCTGCAATGTCATAAGCCTCTGCTGCTTCCTCTTCCGTAGCTATATACATGTATAAGTATCAAAGGCCGGATTTTTCGTTGTTAAGAATAGGTCGTTTGTTTACTAATATAAAGTTTTTACCAAAGGTTCCGAGGTAAAGATCTTTGTTTCCTGCAACACGGCCGATTCTTGCTTGCCAACGACCTTGTTGATGATGCCTTGTGACACCTCTATATATCGATGCTCCTCTAGAAAATCCACTACTTTTCCTAAAAACATTGAAACAAAACAAAAAATCAGGATACTTCAGTTAATAAGTCATGACTCATGAGCTTGTGTATATCAATCATTATATGGGCTTACCTTCTCAGAGATGCAATGAACTCTTGCTTGGTCATGTGATTCATTTCCTCTATTTCTCTTGAATAGCTCGCGACCTTCAATAGAATAATACTAATCAAGTCACAAGTATACCAAGAATCAAAACAAAGTTGTGAAAAAATAAGCTAAAAGAAAGAACATAAACCGGAAAATTGATTGTAGCAGCAGGTCCCCAGTATTTTAAAGCTGCCAAGTCATAAGCTCTGGCTGCTCTATCTTCTTTGTCATATCCACCTTAAATAGATCAACAATGAATATCATTTACTCAATTAGATCTATCGATAAATTAGCCAAGAGAGAATTATCTTGCTTACCTAAGTACACTGTGGAAGCGACCATAGCATATTCGAAGGTACATACAAAATGAAGAGAAACAGGTTTAAGCAACATAAATAATGATCATTCATAATGTTTATGCTATGGTTCAAGGTAAATCTCATAAAGACACAAAAGATAAGTAAACAGTACAGGGAACAAGTTTTATATTTAGGGTCAAAGCTAGATTCCTCTCTTGTGTTTATAACTTCACATCACTCTTTGCTTTTGTGTGTGATGTGAACACAACACACATCAATCTGACACAATGTAGACATAGTAAACCCTACAAAATCAGTCTCTAACAAAAAAGATTTTAAGAATCTAATATACCAAAGATAAAATAACAAGCTAACACAAGATCATATGCATAGTGTCTAAATAGTCTCACATCACATGTCTATGCATGCAAAGTTTACATAATGATATTGGAATAAAGTGTCAAAGTGGGTCCAAAAACATGTCAATCAAAACACAGAGATTGCATCATATGACCATCAGCATTGGGTCCCATGTAAGGTGAAATCTGAGAAGAGCTCAAATAAAGACAAGGAACAAAAATGGCGGCACCCTTGTAATGAAAAACTCACCCAAATATACATATTTTATTCTATTATTGATAGTCATTATTAGGCCTATGCATAACAATTGATATCCAAAATCCGAACCAAAACTTATCCGAAGAAGTCGAATCGAATCCAAAAAACCGAACACGATCTATATCTAAACCAAACCCAATTTAAAAAATAGAAATATACGAATAGATCATAAATCAATAGAACCGAAAACCAAAAAAGACGCGAACGGATACCCGAAATATGTACATGCCTAGTCATTATGGTTCAAATTGCAAGTATAAAGCTTGGTTCTTTCTTTGACATTTATGCCATATTCCAGAGTCTATCAATCATCATTATAAAGAGATAGACCTATCACCTAAAAGAAAAAGCTTTTACCTTGACGTCCTTTTCTCACTTGACCTTCCCTCCTACAGCTATTATCCCATAGATGTGCTTCATATCTTCCGGTCCATCTATGTCTGCATCAATCAAACACACATAACATAATTGACAACTCAAAATTTAAATTTCCTTACATCAAAGATCAAATATTTTTCCACTCAGAAACAACACAAGACTTTGAATTCATTGATCCCACATTGCAATTACATAAAACTTGATTTGCTAACTCATCAATATGTTCCAATTTGGTCAAAAAATTTCAATATTTTTCTATCCATATGATGAATATCAAAACTCTTAAACCAAAAGATATCAAAACTTTGCATTAGAATCTATCTCCTTATTGCACTTGAAAATGAAAGATTTTCATGATTAAATTACCTGGTGACTCCTCGATATATCGAAGTTCGTTGTCCAAATGTTTCGACAATCTTTTTCTTTGAAACATCTGATGTTTCCTTCTTCGAATTTGTTTTCCTCTTGTTGCTGTTTTCGGCTCTCTCGCCATTGGTGCAGCTTAAAGGTTGATCTGTGTTGTTAACCCCTAGAGACAAAGCTCCTTCGGTGGTGCAACTACCATTAAATCCTACCTCCACCGTAGTGGATTCCTGACGAGTCCCACCGATGTTGGAGTTTGAGTCATCAAAGATCTCTGAGCGGGAGCTAATCGTTCTAAAAACGTGGTGATGATCGGAGACGAACTCTGTAACTCCTCCAGCTACGGTGGTGCCTCCAGAGTGATGGACGAAGGAGGAAGAGTCTTGTGTCTCGGTTTGAGAACGGACGAAGGAAGAAGAAGAATCACCGAGAAAATCTTCGAGCTTGGGTACTTGAGAATGGATTTGAGAATCGAAAAAAGTAGCGAATGTTGTTGAATCCGCCATTGAAGCAGCTTCAATATCAGCTTCTTCTTTAAAAACTAAAATCAAAAGAAACAAACAAAAAGTTAGAAACTTTAACCAACCATTTGACCTCTGGGAACAAAAGATTTTCCTAAGAAAATTACACTAAGAAACAAAAGTCATATTCGATACCAAAAGCGGTGATTGTTAATCGAGAAGCAAAAATCACAAGACGTCTCTTTAAGCTAATAAAAATCACTTCTTTTTGTATTCTTTTCTCGGGAAAAAGACAAATCCAGCAACCGAGAAAAGGAGAGAAAGGAGGCTATGAGTTCAGCAACTTTGTTTAAAGAAGATAAGCTGATAAAAGTCGGTTAACAGAGTCTATACATACACCTATATACGTCACTTAGAAAAAAGAAGTGATTTTGAAATTTAGTTACCATAGAAGTTATCGATGAGATAAGGAATTGAAGAAGCGTCGTAAGATTGATCAGGTGATTTCAACATTTCCATTGGTGGCAAAGAAAACGTTAACCAGTTTGTGATTGGAGCCATAGGAAAATTGCAACTTTTTTTTTGAAGTGAAATCTGCAGAAAATGACAAAAAAATATGATTTATGAAACCTGATCAGCGTTACAAGTCTCTAGCTTTTGGTTTTTTAGAGCTCCAAGTTCTGCATTTTTTGTGTGAAGATTAAGAGAGCAATGTATGAGAAGACGAAGGGAGAAGAAGAAGACGATGTAGAAGCAGAGAGACTCTTTTTAAAGACTACAAGTTAAAAAAAATAAAAGTAAATGCTTTTTTAATTTACTCGCTGGAGTAAAAAGATCTCGTGAGAGATAAAATGGAACGGTTTCTTCTGTGTAAACCGGCGTAAAATCGGAGGGGATTTTACATTTTTATGAGTTTTTTTAATAGATGAAAACAAATAAAAAAACAAATGGCCGGATTTTATCAATCCTAAAACTTGGTGACTTTTAGAACTTCTAAAAATCTAATCGGAAAAATATGAAATGAAGCAAATATGAAGAGATGAAAAGTAAACCATACATAGTGTTATCGTGGAACCTTTCGTTTGGTAGTTACTCAAGATTGTAACCAATAATCATAATAAAAAATTGTTTAATTCGTAGTTGATGATTTATTAACTATTAACTGAAATTTTGAATCGTTAAAAAATTTAGCGATTAATCGTTAGCAATCAAATACTACAAAACGAATAATACTAACAACTAAAATTTAATTAATTAAAAATAAATTTAAATAATTATATAAAATTACATAATTTCTTTTTTTCATTGATTAATGTAGAAAACAGACGCAAGTGACATTTAGTCTAGTGGCAGGTGGTAAGTCCACAAGAGGCATGCGTACTTTCACATCCTGGGATCGAGTCCCCCGCTTATATTTGCAAGAACTTGGGTAATGGACCGGCCATTTGTGGCATAATGTTGAAAAAAAGATAAAAATAGAAAACAGACAAGTTACAATAGTTAACCACAAGAGAGTAATGATCGAGCATAATCCTATTGATAATTTTTGACTAACCATCGAAATACCATATGAATAAGCAACCTTCAAGCGTTACTACAATCACCAAGGAGTTTCTCGCACCGTCACAATTATCTAATGAAAAATATAAAATAAAAATTGCAAAATTATATATTGATTTTGGCAGAATCTAATTAAATAATTTTTGTTGAATGACATAATACAATTTAATATTATTAATATTTAAGTATTAAAATTTTAATAAGTGTTTTAGTGTATTATAAATATTTCTTATATTTAAACAACTAATAATTTATAAAACTAAATTTTATATTTAATATTTTTAAAAATGTTATAAAAAATAGTAACATATTTGTTATTTTTATTTTCAATATTTTTAATACCGATGCATAAAAAATCTAATGATACTGCGAAAACTAATTAACAAATGTAATTTTATTTTTTATAATATTGCATACATTAAAAGAATTTTAAACTAATATGTAAAACTATAATAATAACTTTTGAAAATGTAAGTGTATAATAACAAAATATCAAAACAGCATACATGTGGTAATATAATAATATAAGTTATTATTAGATTATTTTATTAATATTTTTATCATTAAATAAAAACAATAAAAATTTATTTATTTGTTTACAAACATTTTTCTTTATAAATTTTAAAATAGAAAAAATGTGGTAAAATTGTACATTTCTGAATCATCATTTTCTGGTCTACAATTTCTAGTAACGCACGTGCAATACTATTGTATCCACAACACACGACATATTCACTGGGCCGAAATGGGCTGTACAATTTCAACCCCTTTAATGAGATAATGGGCCTTTAATGTAACACTTTAATGTAAGGGCCCAATTATGAAGTGGATTTAGGCCATTTGGGCCGTGGGCTATTTTGTGAAGACAGGCTCAATTAAACTTAAAAGTTGGGCTTATTTAATTGACTATTATATGTACAAGTCGAACACGCGCTACGATATGATTTAACCAATGAAACTTTCCCGGTTTTAATTTGGTTTACTGCAACAATTGTTTTAAACCGGGATAAATTGTTTAGGTTATTCCGCGAAGTCGACATTGAAAGGGGCTAAAACCTTCGGAAAGCCGGAGAGAAGACGAAGAGAGAGACAAGGGCGAAGCTAAATTATCAGAGGAATTCTGTGATATTAGGGTTCTGTTGGACAAAGAACGAATCATGGCGGTTGCGGCTTTTGGGCAGTTGAACATCGAGGAGCCTCCACCGATTTGGGGATCTCGTAGTGTTGATTGCTTCGAGAAGCTAGAACAGATTGGCGAAGGAACTTACGGGTAATTTTCATGGTTCTTGTCTCCTTCATTCACCTTGATTCGAATTAATTAGTTTTGCGAAGTATTTGTCCTGAAGATTTAACCTTTTCTTCAATTTTGGAACTACTGTTTTCATCTGGGGATCCAACAAGGCTAATTGAAATATAGGTTTTTGAAGTTATTTTGTTTATAAAATTCGTTGATATATAGATATTGATCCATAAATTGTTGTTTCTTTTGTTAATTGAGTGAATATGTATAAATCGAACTATCCTATGCTTGATATGCTTAAACATCTGCAGCTAGTTTTTGCTATATGTTTGCCTTTTCTCTTTTCTTTTCTTGTGATTTCGAGTTTTGATGAAGCTTTCTTCGGTCGTAATAGTTGAAGTTAAATATACATATTTGGTATCGGTTTTGCAGTCAAGTTTACATGGCTAAAGAAATCAAAACTGGTGAAATCGTGGCTCTGAAAAAGATCCGTATGGACAACGAAAGAGAAGGGGTAAGCTTCAAGTGATTATATTTACTAGCTTAGAAAAGTTTCGAACTTTACAGTCCAATAAATCTTGTAGTATTCTAATCATTGTTTGCATGAAGTTTCCGATAACAGCAATCCGGGAGATTAAAATTTTGAAGAAGCTGCATCACGAAAATGTCATCCATTTGAAAGAGATTGTGACTTCTCCAGGTCATAAGGAACACTTATCTTGTCCTATAGTTTCTTAGAAAGTCCGTTATTGAGGCGTTAAGTTTGATACCTAGAGATTTGTTTTGTTGTTAAAAGGTCGAGATAGGGATGATCAAGGAAAGCCAGGTTAGTGAAACTTATTTAAAATATAATTATCTTCTGTAGAACTTAGATATGACTATGATTGATCTACTAAAGCTATTTACACTTGCCTAAAGCTTGTGGCTTTGTTCCAAAATTTAGATAATAACAAATACAAGGGTGGAATCTACATGGTCTTTGAGTACATGGACCATGACTTGACTGGACTTGCTGATCGTCCTGGCCTGAGATTTACGGTCCCTCAGATCAAGGTATTGCATGGCTGGATACCTTGTTGTAGTAGCCTTTGCAAAACCTTATTTTTCCGACTGTCTGACATTTCAACATATGTAAAAAAAAGTGTTACATGAAGCAACTACTCACTGGGCTTCACTATTGTCATGTGAATCAAGTGCTTCACCGAGATATAAAAGGTGAGTATCCCAAAATACATTGTTGATTGTTTGGGTACCTTGCCTTTATATCCTAGCTAACGTACAAAATTCTGTGCAGGTTCAAATCTCCTTATTGACAATGAGGGAAATTTAAAGCTTGCGGATTTTGGTCTTGCACGGTCATTTTCTCATGATCATTCTGGAAACCTTACAAACCGTGTCATCACATTGTGGTATCGGTATGTATGCCTACAAAACTTTAAAGTTACATCCATAAAAGAGACGGAGAATATGTATTGCGTATTCCTGCTTCCTCTTCTCTACTAATGCATTGTTTATTGCTTTAGCCCCCCTGAATTGCTACTTGGTGCAACGAAATATGGACCAGCAATTGACATGTGGTCGGTTGGTTGTATATTTGCTGAACTTTTGAATGGAAAACCCATCTTGCCTGGGAAAACTGAGGTCAGGTTTCATCTTTTGAATTCCCATGTGTGTATGTACAATGTTCTTTGATGATGTTTCCACTTACAGCATTTTGCTTAAATGTTTGCTTTTCCAGAATGAACAATTGAATAAGATTTATGAACTCTGTGGATCACCTGATGAAAACAACTGGCCTGGGGTTTCCAAAATGCCTTGGTATAACCAAATGAAATCATCTCGGCCCTTGAAGAGACGCGTAAGGGAGATCTTTAGACAGTAAGTTTAAACCATTATGTAGGTGCAACACGTATTTACAGCAATTACTTTGATCCAGGAGATATCTCATTTTATCCCTTACTCTTCTACTATAGCTTTGATCGCCATGCCCTTGAACTACTGGAGAAAATGTTGGTGCTTGACCCATCCCAGGTACCAATTTTTATTTTTCAAAATTCAGAGAACTGGAATCGGGAGTATTAGCAAATTGCAGAAATTAAGAGCCTTTAATATTTTCTTTTTGTTGGTGCAGAGAATATCCGCGAAAGATGCTCTTGATGCTGAGTACTTTTGGACGGATCCGTTGCCGTGTGATCCAAAGAGGTAATTGTAATCTCTTGTTATTGTTAATGCAAATCCATTTGGTTCATCAGACATCAACAAATGATGATCAAGAATTTTGCAACCGCTTCAGCTCAAACTGAAACTGTCTTATGTCAACAGTCTACCGACATATGAATCATCACATGAGTTCCAGACAAAGAAAAAGCGGCAACAAATGCGCCATAATGAGGAAGCAGCCAAAAAACAGAAACTTCAACATCCACAGCAACACTCTCGTCTGCCTCCACAGCAACACGGTGTTGGTCAGTCCCATGCTGCTCCACATTGGCCTGCTGGACCAAACCACCCTTTGAACAACAATGTACCACCACCCCAAATACCTGCCGGTGGACCTGGCAGCCACTACTACGGAAAGCCTCGTGGTGGTGCACCTGGTCCAAACCGGTACCCTCCTAGTGGAAACCAGACTAGTGGTTATAACAATCAGAGCCGTGGAGGTTACAGCAGCGGGTCATATCCTCCACAAGGTAGAGGTGCACCATATGGCGCCGGTCCTAGAGGACCTAGTGGCAGCTATGGTGCTGGACCGCCTAACTACTCACAAGGTGGCGGTCAGTACGGTGGCTCTGGTGGTTCTGGAAGAGGGCAGAACCCAATGAGTGGAGCAAGAAACCAACAATATGGATGGCAACAGTAAAGAGAACTCAAAAGAGTATCATATAGTGTGGTCTTGGCTTGATGTCATAAAGCAATTGTGATTCTATTAATGATGAGTTGAAGACTTATCTTCGAGAAGCAGAATCTGTTTTCATATGTTTTCCGTGTCTTTATGGCATTCTTTCAAACATTCTGTGATGTTTATGGAAATAGACTGAATGTGTATGTTTAGATTCTTTTGCACTACCAAACTTAATATATCAGAACCAATTTGGAATTTCCAAATCTTATTTCTTTTGCGACCAAACGTTTCATAACCTATCTGGTTTTGTAAAAGAGAAAAATAAAAGCTTTAAGGATCAGTGTTAATAACAAAAAAACGATAAAATCTCTCCTCTAAAGCAATATAAGCAATTAGGCCAGTAATTGTGTCCTCTTTCATTGCTTATAGTCCTATGACGCAGATTCTACTTTCAAGACAACTTTCATGAACTCATAGACAAAGTAACTGATAGCCGCAGAAGGCAAAACCTGCAATTATGAGAAAATTCAAAAGCTGTATGTCAGGTTCAAGTTATTAGTTTGCTGCTATAGTTAAGGAATCATACCTGCAACAAGCTCGGAATCAAGCCAGCATATAGAGCAGGAATACCTCCTTGTTCAATGATCTTCACACAAGTTGCCACTGTGCTTAACTTTTTAGCATGTGACTGCATTTGTAAACGCCTCCTCACAACTTCAAACGGATAAGTTGCTGCTTCTGAACAAGCCCCTGCAATTGCTCCATACAACAAAGTTCTCATGGGACCAAGCTCGAGTTGGTCGAAAGCATTAAGTTCTTCACCTTCTTGTTTCATGTGTTCAAGGCGTTTCTTACCTTCTGGTGTATGAAGGTAAGCTGATTTTAAGATATCATAGACACCATAGAACACAGCTCCCGATGGAGCCATACTAACAAGTGAAGGTACAAGACCTTTGTACAACGAAAAGAAACCTTCAGTATGAATCATGTGACGGAATGCACCAACTATGCCACCTAATGCCTCTCCACCAGGCGCCACCAGAACCGTTCTTATCTACAATTCAATACCAAATCAATCTAAAGAACCTTGAGAGAATGGTATATGAAGCTTAAGAAAGTTTCTGTTACGATCTACTTACGGTATCCAGGGGTAGACAAAGCAAACTAGCTGTAACTCCAGCAGCTGCACCAGCTACAAACCTCTCAAAATTTGTAGTTTCTTCGTTCCCGGACAACCTCAAAAGGTGACCTCTATATGTATCATATGCATAGAAGTTTATGGATTTAAAAGGAGCAGTTCTGAGAATATTAACAAAATTCCCTTTCCAGAATCCTCTAGTCCCTTCAGTTGTTGCAATCCTCTGAATGAGTCCAAGAAGATCCCCTTGCTCTCCACGAACCATGTATTCTAGCTTCATCCGCTCAAGAGGTGCAATGCAAGTTCTGCTCAAACCAAAACCCTAAAACCCAATGAGCCACCAAAACTACAACACACCAAATCAATACAGAGTATCACTAAGTAACCACAACACTTGAAGTCTACAACTTTACACTACCAATCGATGAAATCTATGACACAAATCTTATACAAAAACGTCACGACTTTCACAGAAAACTAGAGAAGGAGAGACCTTGAAACCATGGCTGCAAAAGCTCCAGCCCATAAATGTTTGGTAGTGTTGAGAGCTCCTGTTCCAGTTTCCTTAGCCTTAATTTTCTCCGCCGCTGCTTGACCACCACCGATCAAAACCGAATCTTTCTCCGATTTATAGCCGTTTCGACTATTATAGGCTTCGCCTTCTTCTTCCTCACAATTACTTTCCTTTACCGATAAACTGACAGACAGAAACAAAGGTTCCCTGGTCCTATTTCGTCTCCTAAACTTCAAAAAACTCGACTTTCGGATAAAGCGACACGAACTAACAGAACAATCCTTACAGGCAACAAAAGAAACAGACGAGGAAGGAACATATTCATCGAGAAACAATCCACCGAGGATTTCACCATTGTGATCCAATGGTTTTGATTTGATTGCATCAGCAATCCGTCGATCAAGGTTACGCATTTCTACTGGGTTTTCGATGGCAAATTCGACAAATTAAGCAAATCGGAAACTTTCAGCAAACCAAAGACAGCAAATTGAACCAATAGTAGGTTGGATCTAATAAGGAAGAAGACAAATACTAGATGCTAATGATTCTAGGGTTGTTTGAGTGGAGAGTAATATTGATAGTATAAAATAGGACTACTTGCTCCTTCTCAAGCTTTAAGCTTTCATCTCTCTATCACTAAACAGAGAATATTTTAGGTTGGCTTTTGGTGAGAGTGTGACTTGGTGCCTTTATTTCTCTTTTCTGCTGATGATGCTAAAAGGGTTAACACGTCATCATCAAACGATTTTGGTTATATTTTGGTGACAAAAACAAATACTTGTTCATAATCTCTCATTACTCATTAGACAAAAGTATCTCCTACATGTTATACTAATAAGAAGAGTGGTCTAAGGTTCTCTACTTTCATAATTTTTCTGAGTCAATGTGTTTTTTGGGAGTTGCAGATGAGAAGAGGCAATGAGGAGGACTCAGCTGAAGCCTTGGACAGAGGACAAAGGCATTAAGTAAAGGCCTTTGCTTCCCAATAAGGTAGCTGCAGCATCAAAGTCATTTGTAAGCAGATCTTCCATTACGTCCTCAAGAGATTTTGTCATTGTCTGCTCGTGATGAATGTAGTGACCATATCCCTATCACAAACAACAAATTCTCTCAGCACACTCAGTTTCCAAACAAAAAATACCATTTATGTTTGCTTCATATGCATAATTGTATTACCTCAATGAATGTCATTGGATGAGATGGTTGTTCTCCCAACCTGCTTCGACTTAATTCCTATATCCATGATAAACCAAAATGTCACATAACAAAAGCTTTTCCCGGGTTTCCTTAAATTCAGGGTCACTCTATCATACTAAACGCTTGAAGTTTTGATGCAAAACCAAGTAGACAGAGATTTAGATTAGTTT